>CAHIKZ030000857.1:4705000-4718056 GCA_903632075.3 Acanthosepion pharaonis | reverse complement strand
CTATGAAAATATAATTATTTAGTTATTAGTTTATTTTTATTTTCATTTTATTCATTTTCTAATTTCATAATTTTTGGCATGAACTTTTATTATTATTTTATATATATATATATATATATATATATATATATATATATATATATATATATATATTTGTTTGTTTGTTATACTAAGAATTGATATACATTTGTACCTCACCATTTAATGCAAATTACGTTCTATGTATGTAGCAATTATAGTTCTTATTAGTATAATATATTAATATATTTTAATTAACATATTTATATTATATATTTATATTTGTATTATTTTATATTGATATGATATTAATATCATATTTGTATTATATTTATATTATGTAATTATATTGGTATTATATATACATTATGTTATATTTTTATTATGTTTGTATTATATTTATATTATATCATATATTAATGTTTTATTCTTAGTATAAGTTTTATCCTTATTATTTCATATTATTTTGTTATTACCACCTGCACTCACTGTACACCATTCTATGTTTATCGCCCTGTTCACACTCTACCACCGGTTTTTTCAGTAGAGATTGGTCTCTTCTTTCCTGTTCAAGATTGCGTTACCGGTTTCTTAAGCTCTCCTCATTCTCTATTCTCTTCCACTGCGTCTTAGTGGCATTATCGCCTTACTGGGGAGGGTGAAATTGATTAAAATTTCTGTGTCACTCTTTCTGTCTGTCTATTTGTGCCTCTGTCTTTCTCTTTCTTGATATATATATATATATATATATATATATATATATATATATAAAACGAAAAAACAGACCACTTTAAGGCACCATTATAATAATTTATTTCACCAGAGTCCTTTAAAGGACGCTGGATCATCAGGATAACACTTCAAAATGAAATGAAACGAAAATGAAATTAAAATTGATGGGTAGTGTAAGTTTGTGTAATTTAACAGAGAGTGTAAAAGGAGTAGTTAAAGAGACATGGTAGAGTATAGGGAGGGATTAATTCCATATCTCTCTCAACCATACTTTGTATATATATATATATATATATATATATATATATTAGGAGAAAAAGAGGCGTAATTTATCATTATTATTATTATAATCGCTATTATTATTAATCATATTATTTATGCATATATTTGTTATACATATACAGGTTTTTGCTGTTTGGGATAAGAGTATTTGTAAATCGATTATAAAAGGATTTAACTATTTAAAATTTATAAGCTAAGGTATATTTGAACCCTCAACTTGATTATTCCGAATTTTATTTTATTGCTGCAATATTTAATTTTTATTTTATGTTAATTTATGTTTTATATATGTTTTAAATCTGCTTTTTTATATTTAACAAAATCGCTGTTCATGAATACGTCTGCATTTACCTAGAAATTTAAGCATTTATTTTTAATAGTGCATATATACGTGTGCAGAATTTCGATTTTAAATTAAAATTTTTTAAATGTTCATTCTCATTGCAAAGATGGGTATCATTCAGCATATTATTGTGTGACAGCCCTTAAAAGAGCTTCCCAAATGTGTCAAAGTAGAGCATGTCCAAATTTTCGAAAAGCAAAAATTATTTTTTATAAATGCTTGCGATTCTCTCTCTATCTCTCTTTCTCATATTCAAATTACACACACACACACACACACACACACACATATATATATATATATATATATATATATATATATATATATATATATATATTAAAAACTTAAAAAGAAAATAACGGAATTGAACTGTTTTTCTTTCGTTTTTTATCCAGTTCTTAAAAAAAACTACTCATTTTTCCAGCTGCGATCATTGACTTCGTTTGCAAGAAAAAAATGAGTAGAGTTTTTTTTTTGTTTGTTTGTTTTTAAAGAACTGCATAAAAGACTAAAGAAAAGCAATTCAATTTCGTTGTTTCTTAATTTTTAACAAAGCAGCAATTTAGAGATTTCATCCATGATTTATATATATATATATATGTGTGTGTGTGTGTGCGTGTGTGTATGTGTGTGTGCGTGTGTGTAAGTGTGTGTGCGTGTGTGTGTGTAAACATTCTCACAAAGAGTGAAAGGGAAACTAGATGAATAAAAGAGACAGGAGGAAGCACTATTCTTACCACCGCGTTTCGTCTTCTGAGAGACTTTTTTTATCAAGGCAATTGCCTTGCCTTTGATAAAGTCCCTTAGATAACAAAAACTTTGGCTAAGAATAGTTTTTCCCCAGTCTCTTAATATATATATATATATATATATATATATATATATATATATATATATATATATATATATATATATATATAATATATAAATAAATACGGAAATGGTATCAGTTATTTAAGTAAATGTTTTAAAAAAAAAAAAACTTGACAGTATTAATTATATTTAGCGGTCTGAATGTTCGAGAAGTTTCGTAGAAAATATGTGCTTCTCCGATAGGAATCGAACCAGGGAGCCCAATAGGAACCATCATTTGATCTGATGCGCTGTTAAACATTTGTTTTTTATAAACAGTAATTCAGACTTTGCTAACCACACGTTTCTGTGTATGTAAATGGTTAACAGCACATCAGATCAAATGTTTTCTATTTGGGGTATCAGGAGCGATTTCTCTCGGAGAAGCACAAATTTCATACGAAATGTCTCGAACATTCAGGCCGGTCAATGTAATTCATATTGTTTATATAAAAATCGAGTATTTATTTAAATAAATTGTAAAATAATAAAATAAATGTATATATATATATATATATATATATATATATATATATATATATATATATATATATATATATATATATATATATATATAATATATATATAATATAAATACTTAAAAAACATAGGTGATACTTTATTTCATTGAAGCCGATAAAATCCTCAGACCTTTTAAACCATATGAAGATGAAAAAATAACTTAGATTTAAAATTAAGAATAGTGATTTCATATAGGGGTAGGGGAAAGAAAAATATTAAGTTATCATTGTGTAAGCAGGTGGAGGGAAAGAAAACGATATCAGGTGTTTTAACATCCATGGTGACCTAAAATAACATCCGGATTGTAGACTTAAATCGTTACATTAAATTGGCTACTAAATTGGCTAACTCTTGTCATTATATAATAATATTGCCCTCTTGGAAATTACATATGGATTATAAATAATTTTATTATTAATATATATATATATATATATATATATATATATATATATATATATATATATGTATGTATGTGTGTGTGTGTGTGTGTGTGTATGTATATAAATATAAATATATATATGTATTGCAATTTTATATATTATATATGCGTGGTAGTTATTGGAAGGCGCTATAATATCAGTGATAGAGCTAACATATTTAGTTGGATTGATGTGAGTTTGTGACCCTGGGTTTTGTCTGAGGATCGCAAATAATGTGACCTAGGCAGGGCTACATCAATCAACTATCAATATATATATATATATATATATATATATATATATATATATATATATGAATATGTCCTGTTTTATTGTTGAAAGCTCTTGGCCTAATGAAGCGAAATAGAAGTCTCGATTTCGCGAAATAAAATATTACCATGGTCTTCTAAATTCTCCGCTTTCTTAATTATCATTTGCGCTGTTATTACATTGAGCTCTCTCGATCAACATCCTCTTTGGAATTAGCCAAACAGATTACCAGTTAATTTTATCATATTATACACACACACACACACACACAGAGACAGACATATATATATATATATATATATATATATATATATATATATATATATATATATATGCTCTATCATGTCTTGATGGCGTTGTTAATGATGTCTCTCAGTAGATTCATTTTCTCTTATCTGTGAATTTCTATGCCTTTTTGCGAAAGATAGTGAAGTAGTTTCCCGTAATTTTCTCCACGGTTTTTCTTTTTCTTAGAACTTGATATCAGCCAGGTTTTTTAGCCTATATTTGTTGTGGAAAAATGATGGATTGATGCCTTTTCTAAGGGCTAGCCATGAATTTGCATTTGGTTCGACGAGTCTCCATTCTGCAACGATACCCGCTACACTACGAACACATATAAAGTGTGTTCCAATAACTTGGACCGATTTTAAATGTGAATTAAGTTTAAGCGTCTAATGATATTTTCCTTTTCTTTCAGATTTAACAACATTGACAATTTCAAACATGGAAAGATTAAAAATCAATCAATGTGTTAATGTTATCGCAGCCTACTACGAAAATGGACGTTCAAACTGAATTTGAAGGAGAAGTTCCCTGGTCGCATCATCTCTCGAAAGAATATAGTCGATGGGCGAACATGATCGTGCCACTTGACACTTTTAGATTTCTTCCTTTGGAGCTATCTCAAAAGTAAGGCCTATGCCAACAAGCCAACAATAATTCAACAGCTGAAGGATGAGATAATAAGACATATTGGGGAGATAGAGGAGCAACTATACAGAGACATCATCAAAAATTTTGACCGTCGTGTGGAAGTGTGCCGCCGAAAACTTGGCAGACATTTTGGCGATATTATTTTTCACACATAATTGCCATAACATGATCCAATAGAGAAATAAATAAATTTTAACAAATAACACTGATTTATTTACTGCTGACTTTGATCCGTCTTAATGAAACACACTTATATATAATCCGTCTTATTAAAATACCCTTTATATTAAAAAAATAAAGGCCGCAGTGGCGAGAAATAACCAACATAAATAGTACATGATAAGATTCGAGAAGCAGAAACATTTAAACCTATAAATAATAATAATAAAAAGAATTTTACAAGTATTCGGCTGACTTTATCTCGACTTATTAACGATACTGGTCTCAAGGTTAATGTAGGGTTTTCCAAGAACTTGAACCGATTTTAAATATGAATTAAGTTTAAGCGTCTAATGATTATTCTTTTTCTTTCAGATTTAACGACTTAAGTCTTTGGCAGTTTCAACCATGTAAAGATTAAAAATTAAACAACGTGTAAAAGTTATTGAAGCCTACTACGAAAATGGACGTTCAAAATGAATTTGAATAAGTTCCCAGGTCGCATCATCTCTCGAAACAGCCAAGTCAATTGGCCACCATGATCGTGCGACTTGATGCCTTTAGATTTCTTCCTTTGGGGTCATCTTAAAAGTATGGTCTATGCCAACAAGCCAACAACAATTCAACAACTAAAGGATGAAATAATATTGGTGATGAAATAATATTGGTAAGATTGAGGAGCAACTATGCAGAGTCATCATCAAAAATTTTGACCATCGAGTGGGGTTGTGCCTCCGAAGCCTTGACGGACATTTGAACGATATTATTTTTCACACATTATTGCCATGAGTTAAATAACATGATCTAATAGAGATATAAATAAATGTTCACCAATAACACTGAATTATTTACTGCTGATTTTGATCCCTGTTAATGAAACAACCTTTATAATAAAAGATCTTTTGGCGGATGTGCATGTTTCAGTTGACGCCCTGTTAATTTTTTTTTTTAGCGTGAATTACTTCCATAAAATGTTTCTCTTCGGTAGGGTTTTATTAGGGCAACCCACCGTTTAATGCAACGCGCATTAGACCGATTGGCTAGAGATCATCCCAGCCCAGTTCGGTTCAATAAATATCCTCTCATTTAGATCTTCGTCAAAGCCCATATCTATTCGAAAATCCATATTTGCTGATTTTTATTTTCGTTTCCGAAAATGTAAGCAAATAAATTTCTAAGGAATAAATGGATTTATTTTTTAATCCGACAGCATTTCTTATTTCTCTAAACGTTATTTTAGTGGGTACATTACTTTGAGTAGACGCCTTTTTATTAAGTCTCTAGAATGCACAGGGCGGCAGACAATTCAAACTGTTTACGTAGGCCTGTTTTAACATGGCCGCCACTCTGTAACCACTAAAATAACGCGTATCGCATCCATCGGTCTCCAGAGACCCTGGATCTGAACCTGGACAGGTTTCTTTTTATTGAAATCGGTAATTTTGCCCATGCAGAATGTCTCCCTTCTCCACGCCACCGATGTTGTCCAATATAGCTTGGCACCAGCTAACGAAAATGAACATGACATCGAATTGTCATTGGGACTTCGGCTCTGGATTCGAACAAAGAGTTTTTCTTTCTCCTAGACCGGTTGCCAGCCAAGGCTATAGAACCCAGTCTGTCCTGCAATGTATCCATAATTGGAGTTTTTTTTTTAATTCAATGTTTCTCCTTCTCCTTGCAACCGAAGGCTATAAAACCCATTCTGCCATAGCTGGTGGGTAGGAGAAGAGATATACCTATCCCAAGGGTATTAGTGTATGTAATGAACTCGACTGGAATTCGAACTCGGCTTTCTGATTCCTTAACCCTTAGCCACAAGCCATTACTCCATCGTTCCCCTAAATATATATATATATATATATATATATATATATATATATATAATAATAATAATATAATATATATATATATATATATATATCATGAATTATTCATACAAAAAACAAATACAAAGGTTAATGATTTAATTGGCGAGAAATCCATCGTCGCGAACAATTCAAATAATATACAAAAACCCCGAACCTGTTTATGAATGAAAAGATCCTTGTTTCTATAAATTTCTGTTGCATGAGTTATTATTTTTACAAGCTTTCGTCTATTCTTAGAGACATCCTCAGGTATAGAATAGATTTTGTTCTTGTTTTTCTCTCAGTAATAAGAGGACAACGAAAATATATGTACTGTTGTAATCCGAAAAATGCTATTAGAAATGAATTATTGTTTTTGGATACAGACATTAACGCTGAGTTTGAATTTGAATTTTAAAATTGTGCGTTCTTATACAAATATGGTGGTAATGAATTCTTTTTTACTTGTAATTTTTCTCTCAAAGTGGCATGAACTTTATTGTTCAATAATTACAGTAATGTCGCACTTATTATCCAAAAGTTGCATTTGGAATCAGTTATTTTAATTTTAAATTATTTCGAATAATAAGAACTCATGCAACAGAAATTTATAGAAACATGGATCTTTTCATTTATAAACAGGTCGGGGTTTTTGTATATTATTTGAATTGGTCTCGACGATGGAATTCATTAAATCATTAACCTTTGTATTTGTTTTTTGTATGAATAATTCATTTTTGTAAATTAATTGCACCTTTATTGAAATATATATATATATATATATATATATATATATATATATATATATAAAAAAGAGAGAGAGAGAGAGATTAGAGTAATAAGAAATGTCAGCCCATTAATTGATAGAAAGATCTATCTATACAAATTCGGTAATTTAAAGCAAGCAACGTCTACCAAAAAACATGTTTTTGTTTTTAGAAATCATTTTCAGAGAATTAGGGAACTATATTAAGTTGGTAAGTAAATAGATTCATAAATCTGTACAATTCTATATATATATTTTTTTTCAGCTCTCTGTGATTGTCTTGAAACGCTTTTTTTACCTGTGTACGACACCAATGTTTGTGTGTTTGTTGTTTGTGTGCGGTTTTGAATTTGTTACGAGGCATATTTCTGAAGAAAACCTTTATGAACGGGTTAACCTATGATTCTTCTTTCTTTCTTTTTGGTGGAGGGAGGGGGGAATATGCACCATTGACACAAAAAAGATGTATTGAATTTATCTATCAAATTCCAATTATCACATAATCTGGGTACCACGCTGTGTCTTTCATGACATTTTTCGAATCAGCAAAATTGACTGCCACTGCCCATTTCCATCGCGCGCGATAACTTATAAAGGAGTCCAAGGTTTCAACAGCTGTGTGTAATCCTTGACCCAACCTTTAGGGAGATGTAGGTGCATGTCTTTCCCAAAATGTCTCAGCCAGAATTTAAATTCGATTTCACCTATCCGGAACTGTTAAATGCTAAGTGAAATACCGAATATATTTTTCTTGAATTTTCACTGAGTTTATTGAATTTGCTTAATGTCATTTTTTTCGAGGCTATGCTAAGCATGGCCCTTCACATTTTATTTTTTTATTAAATGTAAATTGCTGTGAATTCTTAGAAAAGATAATGGAATGGTTTCCGTTGCCTTTTCCATGGTTTTGAATTCAGATTAATTCTTTTTTTTCTTTTCTAGACTAGCTGCCAACCAATTCCTGTTTAACTTCGTCCTTGACCTCTTGAAAGAAAAGTGATGGATTTATAGTTTTCCCAAATGAACTGAACAGGCGAGACTGAAATTTGAACCCTGCTCGGCGTGTTCTTTTTCTATAACCACTATGCTATACACTCATCTGAAATTATGATTATGAGTTTTGATTGCTATTATTATAATGTTAGTGATTCTGATTACTTTTTGTAAGAAATACATTTTTAGAAGTGTAATAAGCGATGATTAAAAATGTTAACAAGTTTCCTTAATGCACTACCCCCTCTCCCTATCTCTATTGTCTCTCTCTCTCTCTCTTTCTCTGTCTGTCTTTCTCTCTTTCTCTCTCCCTCTCTCTCTCTCTTCTCTGTCTATCTTTCTCTCTTTCTTTCTCTCTCTTTCTCTGTCTATCTTTCTCTCTCTTTCTCTCTCTTTTTCTCTCTCTTTCTCTATCTATCTTTCTCGCTTTCTCTCTCTCTTCTCTGTCTATCTTTCTCTCTCTTGCGTTCTCTCTCTTTCTCTGTCTATCTTTCTCTCTCTCTTTCTCTACAACCCTTTCTCTCTCTTTTATCTATCTTTTCTGCTATCTTTCTCTGTCTATCTTTCTCTCTTTCTCTTCTCTTTCTCTGAACTATCTTTCTCTCTCTTTTCTCTCTCTCTTTCTCCCTATCTTTCTCTCTTTACTGCTTTTATCTCTCTCTAGGAAGTTACTCTTTCTCTGTCTAGAGTTCTCCTCTTTCTCTCTTTTCTCTCTCTTTCTCTATCTATCTTTCTCGCTTTCTCTCTCTCTTCTCTGTCTATCTTTCTCTCTTTCTCTCTCTCTCTTTCTCTGTCTATCTTTCTCTCTCTCTTTCTCTGTCTATCTTTCTCTCTCTTTCTCTATCTTTTTCTCTATCTTTCTCTGTCTATCTTTCTCTCTTTCTCTGTCTATCTTTCTCTCTCTCTTTCTCTCTCTCTTTCTCTGTCTATCTTTCTCTCTTTCTCTCTCTTTATCTCTCTCTATTTCTCTGTCTATCTTTCTCTCTTTCTCTCTCTTTCTCTGTCTGTCTTTCTCTCTTCTCTCTCTCTCTGTCTCTCTCTTTCTTTGTCTATCTTTCTCTCTTTCTCGATATGATATGATTAATAATATTGCCTCTTCTGACGTCGATATCTAATTTTTACACCAGTCCGCTACCTGTCACTTTGCTGACGGCAGAATTTCAAATCTAAATTGACTTTCCATTTAAAATGCTATATTTATTAGAAAATATATATATTAACTTTAAATACAGAGGTAATCATAGAAATTACTTCAAAGGGACGCACATTTCAGCTAATATTCCTTTCCTGTTACCCAAGGGTTATTGCCAGAAAGAAGGGGAAGTTAGCAATCACCACAAAGATATTCATTTGGATTTCATTTAAATTGTGTTTGTTTGTTTGTGTGTGTATGTGTGTGTGTTTGTTTGCGTGTGTGTGTGTGTGTGTGTATATGTGTGTGTGTGTGTGTGTGTGTGTTTGGTGTGTTCATGTATATTTTAATTCAATAATACACCTAAAACATTCCTCAAAGAAAAAATATAAAAATAATAAAAACAAAAATATATATAAAAAATAATATAAAACAATAAATAAAAAATTCTCTTTATTCTCTTAAAAGTTCAATAAAATCTTATAATTATCAGATTTTTAGGGTTTAAAAAAAAAAAGATTGTTTTTTTTTTCCTGTCTCCAAGATTTTCATTTTATTACTCAGCCCAGGGTAGGGATTGTTCAGATTGAGTGAGCGGGGAATGTATTATTCTAATGTCTTATTTCGAACTTAAATTTTGTGTGTATATACCGATTTTCCAAGCGTAACTTAGATGCGGCACAAGGCCGAAAGTAGGGGGCACCCAGTGAGGACCGAACTCACTACTCAATCGTAATTGTACTAGCGAGACAAGCGTGCTAGCCATTACACCGCCTCGAGGTGCCCAATTTTGTGTGTATATATGTGGGTGCTTGTGCGTACACTAAATGGCACGAATACATGTCAGTCACTGATACGCAACACAGATATAAGAATATTGCATTATATACGAGCATACAATGTCACACGCAAACAGAGTATAACCGATAGAGAATAGAGTATTCTTTTTATTATATATACTACTATTACTGTTTATACTTTGTGTATATGTGGGTTTGCTTTAGATATCAGTTCGTTATCGCTGGAGAATCGATGACAGCAAGTCTAAGTCTTTTCGTATCTCTAAAGACCCTGCGCCATCATCGTATAGTCAGTTTCAAGCCTTCCTAAAAAATACAGATTCATCCAAACCCGTTTATAGTGATTTTGAAATTATTCAAAGCTAACAAATAGCTATAGGCACAATCCTAAAATTCATGTTTCTTTATTATTATTATTATTATTATTATTATTATTTCCTTGAATTCTGTTGTGTACACATTTCCTTCCGGGTTCCAAACAGAGACCTAAGATCAGAAATGGCTTCATGGCATTTTCCACCGATCATTTTTGTGAAAAAAAAAAAACAAAAAAAACTAAAAAAAAAAACTAAAATCATGCGCATTTTACATAGAGGAAGCTTTTAGTAATGTGTGAGCTGAACTTGTGAGTACATTTTTTATACTTCTTTAAGGCATGGGCTACCAGGAATCCCTTCACTGAGTCTATCGGAACATTTCGCAATCAATCCGAGGACTCTAACTACAACTGGAATTAATGATATCCACGTGTGCCATATTTTTGAGATTTCGACTTCCATAGTTTTTGAAAGACCTTCAAGATAGATTACAATCTGCGGGGACTTTAGATTCTAATATATTATTATTATTATTATTTTATTTCCTTTGATTTCTGGTTTGTGCACATTTCTTTCCGGGTCCCGTCTAGAGACCTATGGTTAGAAATAGCATCATAACATTTTACAATGACCAATTAAAAAAAAATCAAATCAAATCAGATCAAACATATTTTACATAGATAAAGCTCTTCGTAAGTTGTGGGCTGTACTCGTGAAAACAATTTTTGTATTTACCATTATTATTATTATTATTATTATTATTATTATTATTATTATCATTATTATTATTATTATTATTTTCAATTTTCCTGATTTACAGTTTGAAACAAACTTTGCTATTTTTTTTCCTGAGACCTGAGATAATGGAAGTTTTTTCGTATGAATTTATTAAGGATAGTACACTGGGAGAGTTTTTTACAAGTGCATCTGTGGCAAGAAACGTCATAAAATTTAACGCCTCCAAAATGAAACTATTATCTTTTAATCATCAAAGAAAATCCGTTTTTGCCTTCCATCAGCATGGCCGATGCTAACCTCTAGGGGAGCAATTCATTACGTCTTCTAGCTCTCAAATTCCACTGACATGGATTAATTATATTGAATCAATTGCAAGGCCTGCTGCTACGAAAGTTGGTGCCATGCCAGACAGTTCTTGTCAGAATCTATCTTGCATATTTATAAATCTACCATTCGACCGTGCATTGAAAACTGTTGCCATATATGATCTGTTGCTCCTACTATATATCTCCAGATACTCGACAATATTCAGAGAAGAGTCTGTAATTTTATCGGTCCTGATATAGCATTTAACAGTCACATTCCCACTGTTATGAGGTGTCTTCCCTCTTTCTTTTCTAGAAATGTTTTCATGGCAATTGTTCTTATTAGTACATCGACTGCGTGAATGTAAGCGTACTTCTAGATTGGCAGTTAGGTCTCGCCGTTTTACTGTTGAATTAGCTAGATGAAACTAAGTTGTATTCTTCTTTTCTCGCATGTCACGCTTATGGAAATAACTTTTTTGTTTCTTGCTTTTCTACCACGTACGTTCTTCAAAAATGTAAATGTCACGTCTTCCTGAATTCTGTTCTTTTATTGTCATTTCTCCTATCCCTTATCTATTGTTTCTCGTTTAAGATTGGATTTCTGAAGTCTTCTCATTCTCTTTCACTTCCACCAACCACTTGCGTCTTAGTGGCATTATCGCCTTGCTTGGAGTTGAAATGATTTAACAAATGTGAGCGCTGCTCTTGAACGCAATCTTTTGTCGGTCATATAGCGTTGGAGGCTTTATTCAATTCTAGTGCTCCTGTAATTATCGGAATACTGACTGATTTTAAAATCAACATTCTTAATTTCCAGTTTCTCACATTTGAAGCATTTATCAAGCTCTTTTACTAAAATGATTTGTCAGACAAGATGGCCTTGTCTATGAAATAACACTTTATCTTTTTTATTATTTTTTATATCTGTTCTATTGGCTTGTGCAATCTAAACGATATGGATGATAAAGTCTCAGAGGAATGCAATATTTTCACCTTCTAGCATTGGATCATGTCCATACCATTTTTCTGTATGAAGAAGGTTATAATGTTGGCATATCTTCCGAGGATGGTATTTCCCTACCTATCTTGTTTCATTCATTGCGGGCTAGACTAAAGCAAACAAATGACTATTATTATTATTATTCGTTGATTTTATCTATAAGATTTTATGTGCTTTGTACACGGCTTATATATATATATATATATATATATAAATATATATGTGTGTGTATATATATATATATATATATATATATATATATATATATATATATATATATAATAATATTGTTAATATAAGATATTTTACATCACTACACAAAAATTTCTATGTTTCGGAATTTAAATATTGTTTCATCATCAGGCGATGTTGGGTAACTTATGATTTATGATGACGGGTGACTTATGGTCATAAGTTACCCAACATCATCACATGATGGAACAATTTACGAGTTCCGAAGATTCTAGACATAGAAATTTTTGTGTAGCAATGTAAAATATTTTATAATAAAAATATTATCATATTCTCTACATTGTATCGAGCACTTTAAAAAAAAAAAGTAAATGCCTAGTACGGTAGATTCTTAAGCTGTCTGTTCTTTCTCTTTATCTGATAT
>CAHIKZ030000857.1:4682500-4702500 GCA_903632075.3 Acanthosepion pharaonis | reverse complement strand
CTCTTTCAGTTACGTGTGCTATCCATTTTTTGCTGTTACTACTGTTGAAAATTCTCGAGTGATGTCACTTCCGTTATTTGGTGCAGGTTTTTGTAGTGCCATCCACAAAGTTCAAAGAAGTCCGCTCTTCCCAATGACCCATAGGCTTCACTCATTCAAATCCATTTTAACCATTATCCCTTACACACACACATACAGACAGTGGCACACGCGCATACACGAGGTGTGCTCAAATATTCTCAATCCAGCTGAAAAGGTGGCCAAACATGACATTTACGGAGAAAAGGGTTTCTCTATCGTCCCTGTATATTGACTAAGCCTAGCCTGGTCTTGTCAAAGGCCACAAATTCAAGAGTACACAGTAAGATGATTTACATTATTCGGACTGTTATCCTCATCTTCATTGCCATATTCACAACGTTTCGGCCGTTGTACACTCCGGCCTTCTCCAGGAGATTGGAATTTCTTCCTTCGAACCCTTTATTTCGTCCACCGGGGTAGATTGTCGTCAAAGACACATGGGCCAGTGGATAAAGACGTTGGTTAGATCCATTGACTAGACCCAAAGAGTTGTGAGTTCAATACCAGGCTACAGCAGTGGTGAACAACAAAAAAAAAAAACTTGAAGAGTTGAGCTAAAGGGAAATAAATGAGACATCCAGAAGAGGCATGGCACGTGGAATTAGAGCAATCTACCCCGGTGAAGGAAATAAAGAGTTCGGTTCGAAATTTCAATCACCTGAAGAAGGCCGGAGCGTACAACGGCCGAAACGTCGTGAATATGGCAATTAAAATGAAAATAACCGTCCGAATAATGTAAATAATGTAAATAATCATAATATCTCATCTCAGAGATACAGACAGATAAACAGTCAAAATTGAGATAATTAGAAATGTTTGGCTTGACTAAGTTGCAACTCAACGATTTGGGCAGACGTTACTCACCAAATATATACTTTTATTGAGCATAAATTAATACACAAAGCCATCATTTTGCGTTATAAGTAAGGGACTTAGATAAATATTGACTCAAATTTGTCATGTCTGGCATAAGCCCATGTGCTTAAAATAACGCGAATGAACACCAATGTCACAGGACTGATAAAAGTCATAGAGGCATGTAACATGAACTAACTTTCACCGGGATATACTCAACCATGCAAAAACTAATATTTGTATCTGTTTTGGTTTCTTTTTTATTTCTTTTTACAATGATGTTTGCCCTAAACAAAGCCCAAGAGCCACTCGAAGTATAGGATTACACAGCAAAAGGCAAAGTTTATAGGATATTCTGGAAGATAACGGTTAACCTGAGATTTGAATAATTAAGATAGTGGTGACCTGAGAAGCCTCCTCTTGAGAGTCGGTTCTACAAAGCAGCGGTTCGTGGGAAGAAGCTGCTCGTGTGGAACTTACATCTCACCAATGGAATACGACGAGAATGAGGGTGGTTCGCTACAATGGGCGTGGCATGGCGGGTCTCAGTCTTATTACTGGTGGAACTAAGGAGTGTAGTTCGTCTGAACACTTTCTATGGAAATAGCAAGATGGCGGCGAGAGGCTTGCTATGTTTCGTCTTTGAGAAACGGGTTGTAGGTTAGAAAATAATTTATAGCCACAAGGATGCTTTTGAACTCTATCGAGAGTAGAAAATGAAGACAGGGCGGCTCCGATCGCAGCATAACTCCGTTTTCGACCTAATCTGGCTCTTGTAAAGGTAGAGGAGTGCAGGAGGATTGAGATACTTAATGAAGCGGTACAGGGAAAAGATCATTTTCCTTTTCGTCTGTGAGAAACAGGAAGTAGGGTGGAAAATAATTTATCACCCACAAGGACGCTTTTGGACTCTCCATAGAAACTGTAAAGTAAAGACGGGGAAGTTTTTGCCCATATATAGCAGCAGTACTGCATTTATTGGCCTGATTTTGCCCTTGTAAAGATAGAGGGTAGTAAGAGGTGTTAGGTACTTACTGGGGCGGCACAGAGAACCGATCTCTTTACCACCATATTCAGCAATGGATCTTATGTATTTCATTTAAACTCCTTTTAACGCACATTTTGTTTATGCATATATATCTTATTACTGAGAGTAAAAACAAGAACAAAATCTATTCCATACCTGAGGATGTCTGTTAGAACAGACGAAAGCTTGTAAAACTAATAAGAACTTATGTAACAGAAATTTATAAAAACAAGGATCTTTTCATTCATAAACAGGTTCGGGTTTTTTGTATATTATTTGAATTGTTCGCGACGATGGATTTCTCGCCAATTAAATCATTAAACTTTGTATTTGTTTTTTGTATGAATAATTCATGAATTTGTAAATTAATTGCACCTCTATTGAAATTAAAATAACTGATCCAAGTGCAACTTTTGGATAAGTGCGACATTACTGTAATTATTGAACAATATAGTTCATCCCACTTTGACAGAAAATTTACCCGTAAAAAAGAATTCACTTATCACCATATTTGTTCAAGAACGCACAATTGTAAAATTTAAATTCAAACTCAGCGTTGCGATTGCACGCTCCAAAAACAATAACTCATTTCTAATAGCATTTTTCGGATTACAATACATATATTTTCGTTGTCCTCTTATTACTGAGAGTAAAAACAAGAACAAAATCTATTCCATACCTGAGGATGTCTGTAGGAACAGACGAAAGCTTGTAAACTAATAAGAACTTATGCAACAGAAAATTTATAAAACAAGGATCTTTTCATTCATAAACAGGTTCGGGTTTTTGTATATTATTTGAATTGTTCGCGACGATGGATTTCTCGCCAATTAAATCATTAACCTTTGTATTTGTTTTTGTATGAATAATCCATGAATTTGTATATATATATATATATATATATATATATATATATATATATATATATATATATATGGGTAACTACATTCGCCTCGGAAAACCTTTTCGGTTTCTTGATTTGCTAATGGCCAAATCAATTTCGAAGGAAAAAAAGTTTAAAAAAGAAAGAGCTATAAACATGAACGTTTGTCGAAAATAATCGTTCAGCGTACAGGTCCAAAGCCCAAAGAAAAAAAAACCCGATACGAGTAATCAACTAACTAAAAAAGTGCTCAATACAGAAGTAGAGCAGACCTAGTCAAACCTAGAGAGCCAGACAAACCTACCAAGGTTTCACCTAAGCGGATTGTCATATATATATATATATATATATATAAGTAAATACTGGCTTATATCCATGCCCTTTTGAAGATAAGAAGGTGGAACCGTATGTGGTGATGGGTGGGTATAACGCACGGTATAACTATACGAAAGAGAAGCGAGATCTGTTTTTTCTTATTTGCCTTTGCACTTATAACACCAACGCCTTTATCCACTGTGCCATGTTCCCTCAAGGCGATGGTTAGATCCAATGACAGGACCCAAAGAGTGTGAGTTCAATACCCGGTTAAGGCAGTGGAGAACTTTCAGAGGGAAATTAACAGGAGATAACTGATAACGGACATCTATCAAACATGGCACGTGAAACTAGAACAGTCTACCCCAGTGATCGAAATAAAGTGTTCAGTTCGAAATTCCAACCACCTGAAGAAGGCGGGAGCGTACAACGGCTGAAACGTTGTGATAAATATGGTGACAAAGATGAGGATAGTCCGAATAATGTAAATAATGTACATAATAACTCATCTCAGAAATAAAGTCATATATATATATATATATATATATATATTTGCTTATCATATATATATATATATATATATATATATATATATATGTAAATCTATTTAAACTCGGTTGATGAAAAAACCTGGCTAGCACAATTTTCAAACAAACTGGCATCCAAAGAAAAAATTTTGAAAACAAAATAAAAGAACCAGAAACCTCCTGAACAGGGCGAAAGAAATTCCATGTGGTGAAACCTAAGTAGGTAGTACCTGGGTCATTAGGGATTTATTTTATATATACACACACACACACGCACACACACACACATATATATATATATATATATATATATATATATATATATATATATATATATATATTCTCCAAAAGTCATTATATTGGAAACTCAGATTTGAAATAGCCGCCCCATTTTTAGTTTTATATTAAAATGTTGGCTTGGGCACTCAATGGAGAAGATTTACTCTCCAGCTTAACAGTATCAAATAAAAAAATTCAAACACCGTTACATACATGAAATTTTAGAAACCTGTCACTATTTGATAAAACTCCCATAATAATCTTGGCCTGGTGTCCTACACATGTAGGTATTAAGGGAAATCAAAAAGCTGATGCACTGGCAAAAGAAGTAGCCAAAATAGCAATGAAATCGTTAGGTTCCCATATACAGATCACAATATATATTCAATATATATATATATATATATATATATATATATATATATATATATATATATATATATATATATTAAAATTGATTTATTTAAAATATGGGTTTTTTTCGCTCCACAGTTCTAAAAATGGAAGCTCCACAGTTAATCTCTGAGCCTCACATAGACCTAATGCTGACACAACTACATGGGTCAAAACAAATATAGAGAACTGAGAGATAAATATCAGCAACTTCAAAGCATTCTATACAGATGGATAAAAAATCCTGGACAGAACGGGTGCAGCAGTCACCAACAGACAAGTCCAAAAGCAAATCAGACTGCCAAACAATGCCTCCATTTATACAGATGGCACTTGAAATGATCAAAATCTCAAAAGACAGAAAATTCATGATATTCTCAAACCTGTCACTATTTGATAAAAAGAACACATAATAATAATCTTGACCTGGTTTTATATACTTCTAGACATTAAGGGAAATCAAAAAGCTGATGCACTGGCAAAAGAGGCAAACAAAATGATATTAAGAAACATTAGGCTCTCATATACACATCAGAAAAATATGATCATGAAATATATTAAAAGAAAATGGCAAACAATTTGAAATATGTTTCCAAACAACAAACTATACGAACATCAGTCGATAGTCAGGTTGCAAAACAGAGAACCATTACCTACTCGAAGACAGGACATAGTGTTATGCAGAATCCAAATTGGACATACGCATCTGACAAACACATATTTATTTAAAGCAGAAACTTGCATTTCAGTCCATCTCTTGTGATCAATTGTTCACTGTTAAGCACATCCTAATACACTGCAAAGAATACAAAAAAAAAAACCAGCATCAAATACTATGATGCACAAAGCCTTACCATGCTTTTCAAATATCCATGCTTGTCAAATAATGGGTTGCTCGAAAGAAGGAGACTGCTCCCAGCACGTAGAGAAGAAAGCCCAAGACATTTTATCAGCTATAAACTATATATCTGGAAATAAAAGTTTACCCAGAAAATATAAATTTGCGTACATCTGAAGTTGAATCCATAAACTTGCATACAAAATATCAGGTCATCCTATAAGTTCTGTCCGAATTTTAACTTTTTCTTAAAATGAACAAAATTTAAAGAGTATTTTATAATGTCTAATGGAGCTGAACATTATTTTTATGTTTAGATGCATTTAAACTGATCAAATTTTATTTCAGAGAACAATAAAATTAAATTTTGTTTGATTAAAACCCTGCCAACATGGAAGTACCCAAGAATCATTTGAGGCACATGATGCTTTATGAGTTCAAGAAAGGAAACTCAGCAGCCGAAGTGGCTAGAAACATTCACTCAGTTTATGGAGAGGAATGTGTGAATGAAAGAACTTGCAGAAGATGCTTTTGCAAAATTCAGAGGTGGAGATTTCACTCTTGAAGATGAAGATCAAACCAGACGTCCAGTTGAGTTTGATGAAAAAGCTTCTTTGAAGCAGCCCTTGAAGAAAATCTTGCTTTATCAGTTGAGGAATTGGCAGTGGTTCTCAGTTCAAACCATACAACTGTTCATCGTCATCTTCAACAACTTGGAAAAGTTCCTAAACTTGGAAAATGGGTGCCTCATGAATTGTCTGAAAACAACCTCAAATCCCGAGATGGCATCTGCTCTTCTCTCCGTTCTCGCCAACTTGTTTCAGCTTTTTTGGATAGACTTGTGACTGGCGACGAAAATGGATCTTTTATCGAAATGTTAAGCGTCGTAGACAATGGCGTGGTAAAGAGGAAGGACCCCAGCCGAGAAGGAAACTTCATGGGCAAAAGGTTCTTCTTTCAATCTGGTGGGATCGCCAAGGAATAATCCGCTTTGAATTCTTACCACCTAATGCAACAATTAATGCTCAAATATACTGTCAGCAATTAGAGCGTTTGAACCAAGCTTTGAGGGAAAAAGACCTGCACTAGTGAATTGAAAAGAGGTGATGTTTTATCAGAACAATGCGCGACCCCACACAGCAAAAATCAAGTCACGAAAGATCGAAGAACTTGGTTCGGAGAAAATTCCTCATCCACCTTATTCTCCCGATCTTGCTCCTTCAGACTACCATTTGTTTCGTAGCTTACAGAATCATTTGGAAGAAACAGCTTTTGTAACACAGGAAGAGGTTAAAACTGACATTTGTGAGTTTTTCGAAAAAGAATTTTACAGTAATGTAATTAGTAAGCTTGTTAATAGATGGAAGGAAGTCATAGATAATCAAGGAAAATACATTGTTGATTGAATCTGTAATTAAATGTAACATTTGGTCACTTGTTTTCTTTATTCAAAATTCGGACAGAACTTATGGGATGACCTGATACTTGGATTTCCGCATTGAGTGGCCGATATAAGTTGCCATGCTGCAAACAAAAGAAACCAATCAACTGTTTCGGCAGTAATGAATCATTAGGGCAGGTTGATTTTGGAACCGTGATATTGCACTCAATTTACAAGTTGGAGTTTGGCATGGTAAATAATGATACAAAATATTGTCTTCCGAATCCTTACCGTTTTTTATGGAAATGAATTTAAAGATTAAGTTTAGGTTCAAAATTGTAACGTTGGAATTTCATTCCGGTGATCAGTGAAAGCATTCTAGCAGAGCCTTATAAAATTTATACTTTACTGAAGATTTACAAATTCTATATGGAAAAGATACAAAGCACACGCACATTATTACTAAATCATTTTGCCATAAAATAAGACCTTCATTTACATCAAAGGGAAAATATACTGAACAATTGAGCTATACTATGCTGTAATAAATTATACATTAGTTTTAGAGCTATTTTCTATAAACAATTCAAATTTAAATCATTTTGTCTCATCATTTATGCTCAGCCGTATTATGGTGTTGGATACACTTCCATCTATTTTTTGCTATCTGTCTATATTTCTGAGATGAGGTATAATGTACATTATTTACATTATTCGGACTATTGTCCTCATCTTATATTACAATTATTTGTATTTATCACAACTTTTCGGCCGTTGCACGCTCGGGCCTTCTTCAGGTGATTGGAATATCGAACTTAACCCTTTATTTCGCTCAATGGGGTAGACTGTTCTAGTTCCACGTGCCATGTTTAATGAATGTCAGTTATCAGTTATCTCCTGTTAATTCCCCTCTCCAAGATCTCCACTGCCTTAACTGTGTATTGAACTCACACATTTTGGGTCCTGTCGCTGGATCTAACTAATGCCTTAATGCCTTGTGTCATGTGTCGTTGAGGACATCTGTGTATTAATTTCTTGGTATTATATACCTAATGTCTTCAGCATCATTTTTTACCAGTGCTCATATTGCAATCTTTTTTTGTTATTATCGCTTTTCTCTGGCACTCCTTGTTACTGGTTCCTATATTGTATTCATTTCTATGCTTGGTCGGCTCAGGAGATTTTCGTGGCCTAGCATATGTACTGATTCCTTAAGTTTACAAATTTTCCAATGGTGTTCTTTGTTTATGATCTCAACCTGATCCCCACATGGCACACACACACACACACACACACACACACACACACACACACACATATATATATATATATATATATATATATATATATATATATATATATATATATATATATATATATTCTGGATATAATGAGCTATTTATGGAGGTTTGTCTAAGAGAAGCATCATTCCGATTTCGAAAGCGGATAGATGGGCTTTCAGCTGGCCAACGTCTCTGCCCTTGTGATGAGTACTGATGAGGATTATCGACGTCACTGATGTGGATCGAGGAATTGCAAAAATATGTGGGTGGTATAATGAATAATGCTTCAGAATGAGAAATTGTAGAACCGAATTCCAGTCGATTTCATTACATTCACTTAGGTTTATAGACCATTGGTGAAATTATTAATCCTTCTCTTCAGCCATCAGCGGGGTAGCCTGGATTCTCTAGCCGTTGTTAGCAAGCAGTCTAGGAGAAAAAAATAACGGAAATTCAAAATCCTAACAATTACCAATGATCCGCACCCATCAGCAATTTTTATTTAGCAGCGAGAATTCACCCAAACAAGTTTGAGTAAATAGAACAGGCAAGAACATTCTGTTAAATTTCATTGTATTTTTCCCATATTCGAATGTGTTGCATATATTATATTGCCCGGTATTAATAAACACATCGAGCTATTTTTGTGGATCAGTTTTAATATTTTATATTACTAGGATCCACTTGGATTATATACCAACGTATTTGTTACCTTTACTCTCTCTCCCTCTCTCCCTCTCTCTCTCTCTCTCTCTCTATATATATATATATATATATATATATATATATATATATACCAAGTATATAATCGGTATATACGGAATGAATTCCAATAACCAACAATTACTATTCTTAAAAGAGTGCTCAATATAAAGTAGAGCAGATATAATTATTATTAAAAAAAAATTATAACATAAGTATGTTATAAGATCACTACAAAAATAGCCATTTTGTTTCAACACATTCTGTGTCTTATCAAGTGATGATGTTGAAAATAAAATCTTATAAGATTATGTTATAATTTTTTTATAAATAATAATTATATATATATATATATATATATATATATATATATTAATGAATATACATTATATGTATATTGAATATACAATTTATGTGTATATGTAATTTCATTTTTATAAGTACATTTGATTTATAGCCCCAACCTACTATTTTAAATTTTTTTTTAAATATTTACATCCTTACATTATATTTCCACCATGTGTTGTAGTTTAAGTTAAAACTAGGGTATTTAAGGAAAAATAGAGAATTATCCCCCTTGATATATTGTTTACTTTTAGACTCCATATTTAAATTTAAGTAATTTTATTTTATTTTTTTGTTATTGTTATAATCCTTCGCCTTTAAGAATTTGAATGGTATATAATATCAATAGTTAATTCTTATATTTTACGCATAAACAAGTTTTAACCGACAGTTTTGAGTCATCACCACGAAAACGCGAACTCCATAAAGGTCAGAATATATTTTCACCTGAAGTTTGCAAGAACTGCGTAAAACTCAGAGTCATGTTATCGACGTTGAGTATTATGCGTATTCATTAATATATACTTATAGTTCTGTTTCATAACATTGAGTACGTTATTTATAACACCTGATGTAGAAATATATTTCTATGTACAAGCAAGTGTGTGCATGTAGATTTCTTATCCTACCCATTCTTATATATATATATATATATATATATATATATATAATTTATAATATTTATATAAGATTTATTTTTATCATTTCATTCCAAGCAAGGCGATAATGCCACTAAGATGCAAGGGGTATTTTGAGTGGAATAGAATCAGAATAATTTAGTGAGGAGAAAGGACAATAACAGAACAGCATTCAGCAAGACAGAAGATGGCAATTGGCGCTACATTTAAATTTTGGGAGATTGTAGGTGGTGAGGAAGCACAAAATTGGAAGAGAGTTCCACAGGTGAGAAGTGCGAAAAAAGAAACGATTAGAATATAACTGACGGTTACATCTAGTTATTTAAACAGTGCAATGATGAAACATTTTTGCCAATCTAGTAGTACGTTTAAATTTATGCAATCGAGGTACGAAGAAGAAATCTCATTAGAACAACTGCCATTAAAATCTTTATAGAAAACTTTAGACGGAAGTCACGTGATGGAAGAGGGAAAGTGACAGAAGTCGAGGTGGAAGATCAGGACCTATAACATTTTTTCTTTCTTTTTCATATGCCATGTCCTTTCAGGAGGTAGGCGATCATGGCTCTCCACCTGCCTCTATCCCTTGCAGCTCTCAACAAGTTCCCTCCCTCTGCTTCCTCCCACAGACCATGTTCTGTCATCTGTAAGAGATTTTGTAATTTCTTTTCCGTGTCAGCTATCAGTACTGTGTCGTCTGCGTATCTTATGTTGTTGAGATTGTGGCTGCCAATGTTAAATCCCGGTAGGGTTTCTAATCCTCTCAGAATTGCCTCACTGTATAGGTTGAACAGGCCTTACGCCGCTTTCTATTTCTGTATATTCCCTAAACTCGTTCACTATGCGTATGCATGTTGTTTGCTGCCAGTATAGGTTCTTGATTATTCTGATATCTTTCCCGAATATATCCAGGTTGCTGAGCAGTTCTATCAGATCCTTGTGGCGTACTTTGTCGAAGGTCTTTGCGTAGTCTATGGAAAATAGCTACACGTCCTTCTACATCAGTATCGCTCTTTCTGATAACATTCTGAGCATGAATATTACTTTCCTTGTTCCAGTGTCTTTAACGAACCCGCACTGTTCTTGACCTATCTTTGAGCTGATTCTGCTACATGCTTTATTCATCAAAATAGACAGATCCTTTTTTGGGGGTGGGGGGTTATTTTGCCTAGAACTTGAGGTACACAGCCGGACTACCAGGACAGATATGGCAGCAATATTCAATGCATGGATGAATAGTAGAGTTATAAATGTGCAATATTAATTGTGATGAGAAAAATTGTCTGGCATAACATAATGAACCAACTTTCCAATCAGCAGACCTAGAATTTAATTCAATATAATCGCTTCATTTCATATCTGTAGAAAATGAAAAAGCGAGAAGGTGTAATGAGTTACTTTCCTAAGGGTTAGCATCAGCCATGCGGATGAAGAGTTAAATGGTTCTTTATGTTGATTAAAGATACAAAGTTTCGTTTTTGAAGCGTTAAAATTTACAAGCCATTTCTTGCCCCATTTAACAACTAGTCGATGGTCATTTTCGATATTATCTGTTATAGTCTTTGATGAAAATAAGAAACAACAATTTACATTTACTTTTAATCCGAAATTTTCATTACATCAAATTTATTTTAAATGGATGCTCGTGTGTTTAATAGACGCCTTTTTTTAATTTTAAATAGTACATATTACGTCTACAGGCTTGTGCTTTCGAGAAAATTTAATAAAGAAAATGTGATCTCTGGCATATCCTATATTAAGTGTTCTCATGCGTACAGGCTACGTAATACACGCTGTTTAAAAGAAAAAGAAAAGAGAAATGATTTGTCTGTTGCAAACACGATTATTCACTAATCTTGGGACGTCTTATTATTTAGTCTTGTTCAGTTACTGCTCGTCTCGTTTCCGCTGACTCCAAGGGATTGAACTTGAAATTAATCTAGTAGCAAATTCACAAAGCAGTACTATAATCCTGAGGGTAGAACTTAAAGCCTTATAAATCATCAGACTACTACTGACACTGCTGCAGTTTGTCATGCTTGAATGCAATCACTGAGAATTCTCTATCTTACTGCTGCTGCTGAAACCTTACTGTCACGTCTCTTTATTAACAGCTTACATATTGTATTTATTTCTAAGCTATGCCTGCCGAGGATGCCTTCAAAGCTTAACATATACTCGATTCCTTCAGGTTCCTGACTCTCTGTTTTCCTTTCCAGTATTATTTACTTCATGCAACATGTGTTGTTGACTAAACATTTTCTTCCATACACGATCAGCCATACCTGATTTCAATGACTCGCCCCTAATTAGGGCTTTTCGATGTTCCTTCAGCCATACATAGTAAGTAACATAGTAATTTCGAGTTCATAGCTTGGGTCAAATAATGCAGCTTTAAACCCAGTGGAAACGAGTGAGTAATGAGTAATACTAAATCAGAACCAAACGAGATATCGGTAGACATGTTCAACTGAACGCGAAAAATCTAGTCACATAGATTAAATAAAGTGTTCAGTTTGATATTCATCAAAGGTTACGCTGATCGACAGACACCTGAAGAAGACTGGGGGGTGCATAATAGCTGAAACGTTTTGATTATAACAACAAAGATGAAGACAATAGTCCGAACGTAAATTATGTAAATAACAAAAGATTTTGTCAAATAGTTCTGTAAACTTAAAAATGTGTTGATGTTTGATTTTTTTTCTATTTTTTCAATAATTTGTATCATTTACAAGACCGAGGAGCCACTCGAGGTAGAGCGTTACAGAGTAAGAGTCACAGGTTGAGAATGTAGTGGTCGGGGAAGCAGCGGTTCGTGGGAAGAAGTCGCTCGAGTGGAGCACTAAGGGAACCCGAAGGATATGAGGTTGGTTAGAATCTTCGTGGTATGGCGGGTCTTAGCCTTGAAGGTAAGAACTCCTAGAACTAAGGAATGTAGTTCGTCTGAAATAGAAATAGAAATAGCAATAGAGCAACTAGGAAGCTTGCTGTGTTTCGTCTGTGGGAAACGGGTTGTAGGGTGGAGTATAATTTATCACATACAAGGATGCTTTTGGACTCTATCGAGGGTGGCTCCAGTCCATATATGGTAGCATTACTCCATTTTCAACCGCATCTGGCTCTTGTAAAGGTAGAGGAGTTTAGGAGGATTGAGGTACTTAATGAAGAGGTACAGAGAACCGATCATTTTTCCGGCATTTCTACCCATGGAATGTATGTATTTTATTTCAAAAGAAACTCCTTTTTAATACTAACTTCTCAAGATAGAAAGGCATTATTCTGGAACAAAGTTAATCTCCTAGAGACCTTGGAAGGATCGAACTAACTTTAGCAGGTAAAGTGGTTTGCAAAATAAGTTCGATATGGTTCGAACTATAAGTCATCATGCATAATATTTTTTTAAATTACTTTCGTCTAGCATAAAGGTCAAGTTTAAAGGTACAAATTATCTTCCAACATCATCGTATTGTTCTGGAAAAAGAGTTTAAAAGTCGTCATGCCAGTGAATGAGTAATATTTAGTAGTTTATCAATAAATGTAGAGCCTGCTAGAGTATCACTCTATATTTCTGAGATGAAGTATTATATACACTATTTACATTATTCGGACTATTGTCCTCATCTTTGTCGCCATATTTATCACAACGTTTCGGCCGTTGTACGCTCCTGCCTTCTTCAGGTGGTTGGAATGTCGAATTGAACCCATTACTTCACTCACTAAGGTTGACTGTTCTAGTTCCACGTACCATGTCTAATGGATATCAGTTATCAGTTATCTCCTGCTAATTCCTCTCTCAAGGTTCTCCACCGCCTTGACCAGGTATTGAACTCACACTCTTTGGACATGGCACAGTGCATAAAGGCGTTAGTTAGATCCAGCGACAGAACCCAAAGAATGTGAGTTCAATACCTGGTTAAGGCAGTGGAGAATTTGAAAAGGGAATTAACAGGAGATAACTGATAACTGACATCCATTAAACATGGCACGTGGAACTAGAGCAGTCTACCCCAGGGTGCGAAATAAAGTGTTCAGTTCGACATTCCAAACACCTGTTATGGTAATATTCAATAAGGTATCAGGAAATCTATAGCCTGCTAGACTAATAATATTCAATAGTGTATCAACAAATGCATAGCCTGCTAGAGTAATATTCAATACGGTATCAATAAATCCATAGACTTCCAGAGTAATATCCGAAAGTGTATCAATAAATCATAGCCTGCTAGAGTAATATTCAATACGGTATCAATAAATCCATAGCCTGCTAGAGTAATATTCAATACGGTATCAATAAATCCATAGCCTGCTAGAGTAATATTCAATACGGTATCAATAAATCCATAGCCTGCTAGAGTAATATTCAATACGGTATCAATAAATCCATAGCCTTCTAGAGTAATATTCAATACGGTATCAATAAATCCATAACCTGCTAGAGTAATATTCAATAGGGTATCAATAAATCCATAGCCTGCTAGAGTAATATTCAATAGGGTATCAATAAATCCATAGCCTTCTAGAGTAATATTCAATACGGTATCAATAAATCCATAGCCTGCTATAGTAATATTCAATACGGTATCAATAAATCCATAGTCTTCTAGAGTTATTAACGGAATGTTGTTCTGAAATCGATCTACGTCATTAATGGAAAAAGCGTTAAGCTGATTGCTTTGTCAAATAAGGTGATCGTGTTGCAAAATATTTTTAATATAAACTGCTTTGCTTTTTACTCATTAGACGGCATAATTATTGATTTACGTCCGGAAACATGAACAACCCCCACCCTTTTTCAACAATGTAATGATTAGACTAAAATAGATATTGACTCGTGTACGTCTTATTCCAAAGCTGTTAGATGACAGGATGCATTAAGTAAAAAACGACCAGTGACATTTGAGTCGTGAAGAGTTTGCTTTGGTTTCACGTCAGTATGTGGGGATTTCAATAATGAAGAACAATTTAACTTCCTACGTATTGAGTAAGATAAAAGTCAATAGCCATCTTTTTATCAGCAGATTTGATGCAGTAAACAAAACCATAACGTTATACAGTTATTAGTTCTACAGAATATATATACATATATATATATATATATATATATACATTAAGAATTGGACAAAGTCCGACAATTTATTAAAGACATTTTATGTTTAACATTCTTTTTATAGATACAAGTATTTAAGTAAATGCTCTGTTTATAATAAACAGTATTAAATAACATTTACCAGCCTGAATGTCCGAAAAATTTCATAGAAAATATTCGTCCTTTTCTATGAAAATTTCTCGGACATTCAGGCCGGTAAATGTTATTTAATACTGTCTAATATAAACAGAGCATTTTCATAAATACTTGTATCTATAAAAAGAATGTTAAATATAAATATATATATATATATATATATATATATATATATATATATATATATGGGGCTGTAGCATGTATAATTAGTCGAGGTCTGTTGATAGTTATCGGATTCTTACGGTTGGAATGAGTGGGTTGATTTAAAAATCCAACACACACCAAAGGCTCTCTTCCCATATATATATATATATATATATATATATATATATATATATATATATATATATTAGGTTGGATAGATGTGAGTTTGTGACCCTGGGTTTCACGCTTTAGCGATCGTCAGACAGCGCTTTCTAATAAGTACCATATATAATATATAAATAATTATACATATATATATATTTATTTATATTTATTTACACTTTTCACACACACACACACATATATATATATATATATATATATATGTGTGTGTGTGTGTGTGTGTGTGTGTGTGTGTGTGTGTGTGTGTGTGTGTGTGTGTGAAAATATATAGAAAATAGGAAGGAACTGGTTAGGTAAATAATCCAAAGTCCCTTTGTATTTTAGTTATTATTTTTTTTTAAATAGTGCTCGATACAAAAGTAGAGCATAAATATAATTATTTATTTAAAAATATGATTCCAAAACGCGACAGAAGAAGTCTCATGTTTCAAAAAAAGAGCCGAAAACTTCAATATAATCCTTTAAATTAAATTGAGTTTAAATAAATAAGTATATATATATATATATATATATATATATATATATATATATATATATATATATATATATATATATATATATATATATATATATATATATATATATATATATATATATATATATATATGTGTGTGTGTGTGTGTGTGCAAATGGCAAATTCTGTCTGTCAGTCCTATTATCTTAAACCCTCTAAATTGGGACACATTTGCTCTACATAGATATATTATATCTTTTTGGAATCAGGAATCGAAATTTGACTTTCATCTGGTGTTTGAAAACCCAACATTGGAATTTGTGTTCAGATGAGGAGGGAACAGTTAAGAATTCAAATTTTAAAAAAAAATGAAAAAACTTAGTGATTTTAAAAGTTTTTCATTTATATTGAGTTTAAAGTAACACAAAATCTTTGTGAATTAAAAAAAGAAATGTTTTAAGTACAGTTTAAAATATATCATAAATTTGGGGATTTGAGAAAAACAATTTTATTTCTTCAAAATGCCAAGGAATCAAGAGTTAAAGTGAGAGCTTTAGTGACGTGGGATTTTGGAGTTCCGCAGGGTTTGTGATTTGAAGAATTCACCTTAGCTGAAGTTCCACGTTATTTGTGATTTGAAGAACTAGATAGATAGATAAATAGATAGATAGATAGATACTATTGTATTTTATCAGAGTATCACTACCTAAGTAAATACACACACACACACACACACACACACACATATATATATATATATATATATATATATATATATATATATATATATATAGATAGATAGATAGAGAGATAGATAGATAGATAAGGTATTCAACTTGGAGAATGAATGCTCTGATTTAACACCTGCTGTTCATTAGCAAACGATGAGCTACACTTTCTCTTCTTTCCCGATTATTGATTTAATTCTAAGATTTGCCCAGACCGCCATCTGTTTTCAATATAAAAATTTGATGCAGAAGCACTGCTTGATATTGTAAAATCTTACTTGGTGATACACAGAATGGCTGTAGCCTAAAGAGTCAACCATTGATTGATTCGTAACAATGTTACTGATAAAAATAGCCATGCTCTGGAACTGCTTCAGACTTGATGCTGTTGCTGATGCAAAGGAAAATCGCGCAAGTTGTACTTGTGGTCAATGATAGGTAAGCCAGCCATATTCAATTGAGACACCATTGAAGGAGTCTTGATGTCATGAAACGGTCATATCTGATTACGATGGGACAACCAATATATATATTTATGCATATCACTCGATTCGAGGCGACTACTTGAACAAGGTTTTCGACTGTGACGAAAACGACTGTGGCGAGTTTTACGAGCAAAACTGTCTAGTTCATCTCTCCTTCTACAGTTGAAAGTTAGCATGCAGTAATTTTCAACTGCGTTAGTGATCCCTAGTTGTTGCCCTGTGCCCAGTTCACAACTAGTTTTTGAGCTGAATTTCTTCCATGTTCATCTAACCTCGGATCATTTTCGGAAATCGTTCTAGCAGGGTTATCCCTAGAATTGTGTTTTCCATTGTTTCTTTAACGCATCTGCATTTGTTTTCAAGTGGTATTTTTTTATTATTATTTTATTTATTGCAAGCCGGCGAGGTTTTAATTGTTTTACTGCATATCAACCCCAGTGGTTATTTAATGCCGACAAAATTTACATTGTTGGTAATATTTTGTGTTGTCTAAGATACACAAAGCAAAATAGTAAAATTAGCCCGTAAGACTATGAAAAGGAAACTCAGTATAATCATAAACGAAGAGGACAGTATGTCAGATGAAATAAAAACGTAGGCATGATTGGGTGAGAGTGGTGATCCAATTGGAATTAAATGACTGTGTTGTGATCGTGTAAGATCATTGTCAAACTAGAAACTGTTCTAAAGAATACAAGTATATTCTGTTAAACATCGAAATTCAAACGGAGCAAACATTTCAATGTGAGAAAAACGGATTTAATGATTCCTAACAAAGAGGTAATCGGTAAAACATATTTGATGCCACTTCTTTAATACAAAACAGAAAGAAAATGAAACGAATAAAAAAATGGACATATAAATTATTAAAACCGGCTCTAATATTGAGAAATATGGTAGAATAGGAAGGAGATCACATTCTGCTTGCTTGCATCGGTGAAATTCGCTAGTTACTACGGCTGTGTGTAGCAACGAATGCTTGGCAATCTCCTCAAAGATGAAAAAGAGAATTGAAGCAACAGAAATGTGGTTCTACAGAAAAATATTGTTTGGGAGGGAAATGTGTTTATTAAATGATAATCAAGAAGGAGAAGAACGTGTAGCTTATATTAAAAGAGTAGAAGAAGAAGAAGAAGAAGAAGAAGAAGAAGAAGAAGAAGAAGAAGAAGAAGAATCTATCTCTGATACATTTGTTTCAATAATGTATTACTGTAATAATATTTTCAAAAAACTATTGCTGGTAATATTTTTTTCTCAAAAATTTATAGCTGGTAATAATTTCTTTTCTTCAAAAAGTTATTGCTGGAAATATATATATATATATATATATATATATATATATATATATATATATATATATATATTACAAAGTATTTCTGGTATTAAAACCTGTTTTTACACTTTTATAATGTTTTTACCCCACTTTCGAGATATTTGCCCATAGCTGGCACCGTAACTGGTGCTACCACCTCGGGTCAGGGCGGACCAGGGAACACCAGCAATTCTTGGTGATTCCACTCTCACCAAAACCTCCTGATCAGAGGCCTTGCTGTTGAATGTAGTTTATCGTCTTACCCAGGACCCGCAAGCCTGCGAGAGGGAAATATATTGTCCTGGGGTTGTCAACCTATTTTGCCCCATTCACCCTTTTCACCATGTCGGAATGTCATCCCCCACCCTTTTCAAGATTGTCCGGCTCAAAAGGTGCATTCTAAATAATATACAGATATTATTAAAAATCTTTGATTATTTTCCTAGCGGCAAAAAAAAAAACAAAAAAAACAAAAAAAAAGCAAAAACAAAACAACAAAAAAAAAAACACAAGAGCTAGCGAAATAAAATACAGCGTGACCTTTCAGTTGCGCAGAACGATTGCACATTACGGGTTGTGCAGCCTTGGGGAATTCGAAATTTAACATTTTGAGTCTACAAATCTGTGGCTCCAGTCCCCCCACCCATGAAACCATGAAATTCCCCATAGGTTGAGAACCCCTCATATAGCTTATATGTTGTGATGTCAACGAACACTCGTTGCCTGTTTTGTAATGTCAACGAACCCTCGTTGTCACTTTCGTAATGCTCCTTGTAGTAGAGACTTTGTAAACGCAGATATTACTATGGTAACGCCGTTGAACAATGCTGGTGTCAGACACCTTCGAATATCCCTCACACTAATAGTACTTGCTTGATAATACTCGCTTGAATAGTAAACACCGTCTAGAGAAATAGTATAGTGAATAGAGAGTAGCGGTCCGTATAGTAATAGAGGATAGAACAGAAATGAAGATCCGTATAGTAGTAGAGGATAGAATAGAATGGAGATCATTTAAATGTCACGTAACTTCCTACTTATGCGTTTTCACTATGGTCACGTGGTCTACTTTAATGCAATAATGGGATCGCCTGTGTTTGCTTACTGACGATCTATGTTCAAATTCAAGTGTTGGCAGCGACATTTTATTCCTATATAACATATTCGCTATACACTTTATGCTACAGCTCATTTTTATTTCCTTTACATAGGGCAATTCATTTTTTCGATAAGTAGTAGTATTTCTTGGCGTTATTGGAGTTCTACCTTTGAACATTCTTCTTCTTCTTCTTCTTCATCTTCTTCTTCTATTACTACTACTACTACTACTATATGCCATGTCCCTTCAGGACATGGGCAATCATTACCCTCCATAATTTAATGTCCTTTGTAGCCCTTAATGAAGTTCGGCCAACCATTGACCCAAGCTCGATAGCTAGATTATTGGCTGCATTCTTCTATCCCTCTTTCATCCCATACGTGTTGTAGATGTCAAATTATCCTAGCCCTCTCCACTTTTACGTGCCCTAGAAATTTCAAGAATCTCTTTCTAATTTTAAGTGTCCTTTTTCTTTCCCTTTTCTCTTAAACGTCGCCATTGCTCATATTTTCATTCATTTCTATCCTCAGCATTCTTCTGTATAACCACAATTCTGTTTCCTGAGGTCTATTCTTCGCCCGTGATGAGATTGTCCAGCCTTCACCGCCATATTGCAAGACTGTTAATTCATAACAGTTAATTACTTTTTTCTTTTTCTGTTTCTTAATTTCTTTACTAATCTTTTGGAAAGTATCTTTCGATATCCCAATACGTCTTCGGATTTCGCATTTTCCGTCCTCTGTTAAAACACTTCCTAGATGTTTTAATTTTGTACTTGTTTCATTTTGATATTGTTGTGGTAC
>CAHIKZ030000857.1:4670000-4680000 GCA_903632075.3 Acanthosepion pharaonis | reverse complement strand
AGGGGTTCAAGTAGTACAAAACTATATGTTGTTCAGGGGGTGCAAGTATTTATACAAAGCTATTCGTTGCAATCCATTACGGCAATTTTTCATTATGCTTTCAAATGCAAACGGTTGACAATGTGCTGAGCGTTCATTAGAACGTAAAATAATATCGATTATGGAATTTTTTCCTCTATGTTATAATATCATGGTCTGGCGCGCATTAAAGCGTGAAAAACTGTTCCTTTATAGGCATTTCAGAACATTACTGTAGTATTCATAGTTAATTCTGTTCAGTGAACACTGAAGTCAACACAAAACAGTCTGTCGCCTCTGAGTTGATTTCATATAAGGTGGTGTATTGGTGGTTCCTCGTGCAAAAAGCTACACAGGTTCGAATCCTGCAAGAAGGCACATTATCTTTGTTAAGTTTTCCCGAGTGTGCTAACGTTTGATGCTATAAAACATGCTGGATGAAAAAATAAAATTTATTAATTTTTTTATATATATATATATATATATATATATATATATATATATATATATATATATATATATTAAAAAAACAAAATTAGAGAAAAGGAACAAACCAACCTCCGAATAAGCAAGCAAAAGTGATGGGAAAATGAAAGCTTCTGAAGATTATAAATGAAAATGTTGTAATAAAGAAAGGAAAGAAAAAAAAAGAAGGAAGGAAGGAAGGAGAAATGGAGGGAGGGGAGGAAGGAGGAAGAAGGAAGGGAGGAGGAAGAGAGGAAGAAAGCAAGAAAGGAAAAAAGAAGAAAGGAAAAAAGAAAAAAGTAAGAAATGGAGGGAGGGGAAGGAAGGAAGGAAGGAAGGAAGGAAGGAAGGAAGGAAGGAAGGAAGGAAGGAAGGAAAAAAAAGAAGGAAGAAAGAAAGGAAGGAAGGAAGGAAAAAGAAGGAAGAAAGAAAGAAAGGAAGGAAGGAAGGAAGGAAGGAAGGAAGGAAGGAAGGAAGGAAGGAAAAAAATGGAGGAGGGGAGGAAGGAAGGAAGGAAGGAAGGAAGGAAGGAAGGAAGGAAGGAAGGAAGGAAGGAAGGAAGGGAGGAAAAAAAGAAGGAAGGAAGGGAAAATAATAATATAAGAAAGACGGAAAGAAGGAAGAAAGTCATGGCAAAGACTACGAAAAAATTTGATGTTTTCGAATGAGTATAATTAAAGAAGAAAGACGAAATAATAAAAAACATAAAAAGCAGACAGGCGAAAAATTTTAGAAGCACGAGTAAATAAAACAATAGAAGCCTACAAGAAGGTAAGGAATAGAAAACCATCAGAAAACAAAAGATATTTTTTAAAAACTGAAAGAAGCCCAAGACATTCAGGTGAATGAGAGAAGGAAGAAGAAATATCGAGGAAAATGGTAACAAAAAGATTCCGTCCGGAAAAGCAAGCGTGAGAAATAAAGATGGGTGAAGGTCGATCGGAAGTGACAAGAGACAAAGCAGGAAATAAAATGATTAAATAAATAAAATAAATAAAAATAAACGTTGATCAGATTTGAGTTGATATGAAAATGAGAAGGCGATAAAGAGAAAAACGGGAAGGAGAAGCGTGTATCGATCGCGAGTCGGGAGTCAAGTTGGTAGAGAACACGAAAATAATGCAGAATGTATTTTGTAATGGCGGTAGGTAGGTCGGTGAAGACGGTATCAAGGAAGGTTTGTGTAGATACACCGAGCAAAGTGAGATGAGACTGACAACAAAAGAAAGCAAGCAAGAAAGAAAGAGCAGGTATTGTTTGAACCTAAAAAGAACGTGAGATATGTACAAAACAAAACGTATGAAAGAAATATTGAAAAATTAAGAAAATAACTTTAGAAGAAAGACAGAGAGGAATCTGTGAAAGCAGACAAGAAAAAAAGAGAAAAAAAATGAATGAAAAGCTGAAGAAAAGGAAAGAAGAGAATGAAGGAAAAGATGGAAGAAAAGAAGAAAAAAATGAAGGACATACGTGAAGAACGAAGAAACGAAACGAGAAAACGAAAAAGTACAGGAAGAAGAAAGGAAAGAAGATAAAGTGAAGTAAATAGTTAAAAAGCGAGAAAAGAAAATGAAGAAAGAAAGGAAAGATAGGAGAAAGAAAAAATAAAATGAAAAGAACATGTAAAAAGGGGAAAAAATGAAGAAAAAAAGAAGGATAGAAAAACAACGAAAGAAGGAAAAAGAGTTAAGAAAAAAGGAAGTAAGAAAAGTAAAATGAAGCAAGAAAGAAGAATAAACAGAGAACATTAACAAAAGAATGTAAAAGGGAGAAAATGAAGAAAGAGCGGGAAGAAGAATGAATCAGTGAAAGTAGATTGTGAAAGAAAGAAAAAGAAAGAAAATTTTCAAAAAAAAAGTGGGGAAGAAGGGAGAATGAAATGAGGAAAAGAAGAAGAAGAAAGAAAAGAAAAAAATGAAGGAAGGATGAACAGAAGGAAGATAGAAAATGAAGAAATCAGAAAGAAATGAAGAAAATGAATGAAGGTTGGGAAGAAGAAATGAAAAAATACAAACAAGCTCAGTTGGGATTCGAAGAGAATGAAAACAGAAAAAAATATAAAACGTACAACAAAAAAAAATGTCACAAAAATTTTGCTAGGACGGAAGAAAATGTCGAATTTTCAGAAGGAAGTAGAAAGATAATGAAAAACGAGGTATATTAGAAGAGAAGAGAAAAGGAAAGGGAATAAAAACAGAAAAGAAAAAGAAAAAGACGCAGTTAACTCAAGGAAGGAAATAGAAAAAAGAAGAAAACAATTATGGTAAGAATTTCCCAAACACGAAACATCGGAACTGTTTCGCTACTACACTATTTCCATTGCAAATGTTCAGATGAGCTACATTCTTTCGTTTCACCGGTTCTGACATTCACATCTAAAATACTTTATGCTACATATACTTGGACGAATGAAACCCATCCTCTCCGTATTCCATTAGTAAAGAGGAAGTTCCATTTGAACAACATCTTCCCCAGAAGCGCTACCTTAGGAAACAGAAAATATGAATATGCTCTCCCGCTTACTATAATCTGAACCTCTTCGTGTCTACGTTTAACTCTTATCTTTCCTACATATCCGCATAAATTGCGCTTCTTATCGCCTCCTCTTGCGTTCCGTACAACAGCCTTATTCAGTAACCCTCTGCCTTGGGTAGCTCTTGGGCTTTGTAATGGGTGAACATTAGTGAAAAAGAAAGAACGAGGTACAAAGCAAGGAAGAAACTGAAATAGAAAACAAAAGAAAAATAAGGAAAAATATCTCGTTGGTGGTGGTGGGTGGGGAACATCATAAATAAATAATGCTTTTAGGGAAGTAAGATTATTAAGTGGATGTAAAAAGGCTGTTGATTGAACAAAGAAAAGGAAGGAATGAAAAAGAACGGGAGGAAGAAAGAATGACGGAGAGATATAGCAGATCAAATGTAGTGAAAAGAAAACACAGTGAAAAATGAAAATAACAATGGAATTAAGTAATTCTTGAGGAGTGAAAAGAGAGAAGAAATGAAAGAAATTTTTGAAAATAAAATCTGAACGAGTAAAGAATGTAAGGAAATAAAGAATTAGGGAAGGAAGAAAAAAAACGACAATAGAAATAGGAAACAAAGAAAATAAGGAATATGATAAAAGATTAAAAGATTCCTTTATTCTTTCCTTTGTTCCTTCTTTCCTTCCAACCAATTTTATTAATTGCTCTGTCTCTTCAAAGGAAATAATAGGAGAAAGAAACATGGAAGATAGAAAAAAGAAAGAAAACAGAAAGAAAGAAAAAAGAAAGAAAGAAAACAGAAAGAAAGAAAAAAAGAAAGAAAAAAGAAAGATAGAAAAAGAAAGAAAGAAAAAAGAAAGAAAAAAGAAAGAAAGAAAAAAGAAAGAAAGAAAGAAAAAAGAAAGAAAGAAAAAAGAAAGATAGAAAAAAGAAAAAAGAAAGAAAACAGAAAGAAAGAAAAAAAAAGAAAGAAAGAAAGAAAAAAGAAAGATAGAAAAAAGAAAGAAAGAAATAAAGAAAGAAAAAAGAAAGAAAGAAAAAAGAAAGAAAAAAGAAAGATAGAAAAAAGAAAAAAGAAAGAAAACAGAAAGAAAGAAAAAAAGAAAGAAAAAAGAAAGATAGAAAAAGAAAGAAAGAAAAAAGAAAGAAATAAAGAAAGAAAGAAAAAAGAAAGATAGAAAAAAGAAAGATAGAAAAAAGAAAAAAGAAAGAAAACAGAAAGAAAGAAAAAAAAGAAAGAAAGAAAGAAAAAAGAAAGATAGAAAAAAGAAAGAAAGAAATAAAGAAAGAAAAAAGAAAGAAAGAAAAAAGAAAGAAAGAAAGAAAAAAGAAAGATAGAAAAAAGAAAAAAGAAAGAAAACAGAAAGAAAGAAAAAAAGAAAGAAAAAAGAAAGAAAGAAAAAGAAAGAAAGAAAGAAAAAGAAAGAAAGAAAGAAAACAGAATGAAAGAAAAAAGAAATAAGAAAAAAGAAAAAAGAAAGAAAACAGAAAGAAAGAAAACAGAAAGAAAGAAAAAAGAAAGATAGAAAAAAGAAAGAAAGAAAAAAAGAAAATAAATAAAAAAAAAAAAGAAAGAAAGAAAAAAGAAAGAAAGAAAGAAAAAAAAAGAAAGAAAAAAAAAGAAAGAAAAAAAAGAAAGATAGAAAAAAGAAAAGAAAGAAAACAGAAAGAAAGAAAAAAAAAAGAAAGATAGAAAAAAGAAAAAAGAAAGAAAACAGAAAGAAAGAAAAAAAGAAAGATAGAAAAAAGAAAGAAAAAAGAAAGAAAGAAAAAAGAAAGAAAGAAAGAAAACAGAATGAAAGAAAAAAGAAAGATAGAAAAAAGAAAGAAAACAGAAAGAAAGAAAACAGAAAGAAAGAAAAAAGAAAGATAGAAAAAAGAAAGAAATAAAGAAAGAAAAAAGAAAGAAAAAAAAAAGAAAGAAAACAGAAAGAAAGAAACAAAGAAAAAAGAAAAAAAGAAAATAAAAAATAAAAATGTAAAGGAAACAGACTGAAAAATAAAACACTAATAGAGAGTAAAACTATAAAACAAAGAAAAAAAAAGGTAAAAAAATGAAAAATAGATTTTAAAAATAATCGAGAGGAAAAAAAAAGTTTCAAAGAGAGAAAGAAGCAAAGATAAAAGAATGAAAACAATAAACAAAAAATAATTGATAGAAAATCTTTCCAAAAAGTAAAAGAAAGAAAGAAAAATGAAGGCAGAATATTCAAAAAGGATTTTAAAAAAAATTGAAAGAAAGAAACAAATTTCAAAGAAATAAAGAAAATAAGAGCTAAACGAATGAAAAATAAAATAAAAAATAATCCAAACAAAAAATTTATTAAAAAAAAAACTTCCAAAATAAATAAAAATGAATCGAGAGAAAGACACAATTTTCAAATAAAAAAAATAAAAAAAGGAAAGATGAAAGCGAAACAAAAAGACTGAAAAATAAATAAAAAAGAATAATAGAAAGAAAAACTTTCAAAAAATAAAAGCAAAGGCAAAAAATGCAAAATAAATTTTAAAAAAATGATTGAAAAAATTTTAAAAGAATGAGTGAATGAACGGAAGAAAGAATTTTATTCAAAAATGAAAGTAGTAAAATAAAAAAAACTACATATGAAATGAATAAAGCAATAAAATAGCAAAATAAACTAAAAAGAAAGAAATTCAAGTTAAAATATTGGCGCGAAAGTCACTGGAGATGAAAGAGAGAAGAAAGCAAGAGAAAAAAAGGAAGAATGAAATTTGAAAAAAAAAACAAACTCAAATACTGAAAACACGAATATAATTAGATAAAGTATAAGCTAGTTCGGACGTATGAGTGCATGAGTACTTACAAGAAGCCGTGTGTACGCATAAAAGATGAAGTCAATATAACACGTTTCTTTCCAAGTGATCGTTTAAATGTGTCTGTGTTTACGCATATCACTTTTTTATCGAGGCAGTAAAATATGTAGCCATACATAATGACCTTTACGAAGAGATGCGAATTACGTCTTTTAGCTCAAGTGCTCGGTACATAAGAAATTTATATCTACCAATAAGACATTTTCAGTTATATATATATATATATATATATATATATATATATAATTATTTATTTAAAAATATGATTCCAAATCGCTACATAAGAGGTCTCATGTTTCAAAACAAGAGCCGAAAACTTCAATATAATCCTTTAAATTAAATTGATTTGGAATCATATTTTTAAATAAATAATTATATTTATGCTCTACTTTTGTATCGAGCACTATTTTTTAAAAATAATAACAAAAATACTAAGGAACTTTGGACTATTTACCTAACCAGTTCCTTCCTATTTTCTATATATTTTCACATATATATATATATATATATATAATATTGCAACGATTGTTATGCATATATATATATATAAAAAGCCTTATGTTTACCTGAATTAACTAGCTTCTTACTTCAGGTACGTTGGCGTACGGATCCGATAAAACAAATTTAGTATAGGGTACAAGGAAATTGAATATAGAAGAGACTGTGTTAGAGATAGTTTCGTCCAACACCGCAAATTGCTGCAAAACCAAAAGATTAAACTGAAAACACGAGTTATTTTCTTAAATAGCCTCGTCGGATCGAGATTTTCATCCGGGAGTTACGCATGGAACCAAACCTATTAAGATATAACTAAACTGTCATCTGTATACAACCGCTTTATAAGACCAATGGTCTAAAATGGCTTCGCGGGAGTGAAGTCCGTGGGGTCTGGCATTATAGAATCACAAAGAATTGTATGAGATAATAGAACCCATATCAATTGAGGACTTTCAACAACAGCAACAACTAAAATGGACAGCACATATAACCCCAAGGGAAAATTATGAGATAATAGAAAGAGCAATAACATCTACTGGAGTATATATATATATATATATATATATATATATATATATATATATATATTGAAACATATATTGTTAAATATAACAATGAATTATGTTCGATCATGGCCCTTTCTAAACTTCGTATGGTTGTTTTAATTTAATTTAAATTTCACTACATATACACTATATATATATATATATATATATATATATATATATATATATATATATATATACTGATTCTTTCGTCGTTTTCGACGTTTAAGGATCAAGCAGCTCAATTCTTAGAACCAACAGCCAGACTAACCGCACATATCATTTGATTATATTAGTGAAAGCTTGTACATAGCCAAACACACTTTTTTGGAAGAGTCGAATATAGAGAACTGGTGTCACACAACCCTTCGAAGGTTTTGAAATCAGAGTTTTCCTTCTCCTAGACTGGTTGCTAGTCAAGAATATACAAACTAGTATATATGGGTGCTCCATATTTAAGATGTAAACTGCGAACGACACAAGATGAACATTGAGACTGGCGTAACGATCCTTCATTTGTTAAGGTGAAACTGAAGTTGCCTCGGCTTTAATTTTTATTCTTCATTTATCTTAAATTTTATAGGCTCTACATTGCACCTTTAATTACCATCTTTCTCCTAACTGGAGTTTTACCAACTACAATTGTGTTCCTTTATATATATATATATATATATATATATATATATAAGTGAACATTGAAGTTAACACTTGAGGCGACAGACTGTTTCATGCTAATCAACAGGCCAGACTCGTGGCCGGATGATTGCGTCTAGCAGGAAACAGACTGTCGCCTTTGAGTGTTGACTTCAATGATCACTTTTATATTTAACCACGCTCTATCTCTGATATTGAGCACTTTATCCCATATATATATATATTGCACACCTTCAGACTATATTTCTTTATATATATATATATATATATATATAATTGAGAGAGAGAGTGAAGTTCGAATTCCAGTCGAATTCATTATATTCACTTACGTGCTAATACCCTTGGGAAAAGTATTAATCTTCTTCTCTCTCCAGCAATGAGTAAATAGCAGACTGGGTTCTATAGCCTTGGATGGCAACTGGTCTAGGAGAATGAATTCAAAACCTGTGGAGAGTTGTTTGGGGACCTTGTGGCACATAGTGCACCAGGTCTTTGTATTCAGCCCTTCAAAAAGTATGGTTGGTTCTGCACAAAGCCATCACCACGATAATCAAATCATATGTGCTGGTGTCTGGGCTGTCGCTTCCTAGGAACTGAGTTGCTTCACACTCATACGTCTAATAGGTCGGGAAATTCCACCATAAAGAGTGAGAGAGATAAAAGATACAGAGAGGGTAACAGAGATAGATAGATAGATAGATAGATAGATAGATAGATAGATAGATAGATATTGTAATCAAACTCAAAGTGATTGCAAGCAACTTAGACTGAATACAATGTAAAATCATAAGTGATTTTGACTTATCCAATTTATTTTTTGTTTTCTCCTTTTAATGAATATTAAATGAACGACCACTCAAACGGCGATCCCAAATAAACAATGGAAACGTTCATCTTCTTATGGCAAGCAATAAAGGGTAATTCAAATACGTTACAACTTCCTGTCACCGGAAGATGGTAATTTACAGCGATTCCACTTCCGCATTAGGTCGGTCGATATATGTGCTATAGAAAACCAGTATCTTCCGTGTTAGTCATTAAGCAAAAGAACTAATCGAAGAAACTTACCAACACAACTGATTCTTATGTTCTTCCCAACTAAAGTAAATCTGATACAATGTCGATTTAATATTGGTCCCCCGAACACGTGTATGCAGATAATAGCAAACATTGCAGTCCCAATGTCATTGGCTGTCGATATCAATATGTATCCCTGAATTTACACAACGGGGCGGCGCTGTCTGGGAAACATATCCCCCAGTAATCACTGTTATTTATTATCAGAAAAGTTCTTCGACCAAAAATACACAGAAAAAAGGTTTCACACATGTAAACACGGGCACCTTGGCGTGGTGTAATGGTTAACAAGCTTGCCTTTCTAACTCAACTGTAATTACGTAGTGAGTTCGCTTCTACCTGGGGGATACGCTTAGTACTTTGATATATATATATGTAAAATCTGATGAAATTTCCTTTAACTAAAATTTAGTTTTTGTTTTTATTAAACATTTTCATTAGCTATTTCGTCCTTTCAAAAAGGCAGGAAATAGTGGAGAGCCATGATCGCTAATGTCTTGAAGGGACACGACACATAGAAGAAGAAGAAGAAAAGGAGGTTGTGGGTTTATTTTAGAAATAGAAAGTAGCTTAATGGTTATCAGCATGGAATCGATAAACTGAGTATAAGTTTGGACTCTATCTGTTCATGTTCATTTAGCAGGTGTTCTTTTGAAAAATTAACAATCTGTATCCATTCGCTTAACATTCACCGACAACAATAATAACATTCAAAAAACAATATTCATTGACAATAATAACAATATTCAACAACAACCACAAAATTCACCGACAACATTGACAACATTCAGCAACAATACCAACATTCACTGACAACAATGGCATCATTCAACAACAACAATAACAACATTCACTGACAATAATAACAATATTCAACAACAACAACAACAACATTCACCGAAAACAATAACAACATTCAACAAGAATAATAACAACATTCACCGACAACAATAATAACATTCAACAACACTCACTGACAATAATAACAATATTCAACAACAACATTCAACAACAATAACAACATTCACCGACAACAATAATATTATTCAACAACAATAACAACATTCACCGACAACAATAACAGTATTCAACAACAATAATAACAACATTCACCGACAACAATAATAACATTCAACAACACTCAATGACAATAATAACAACATTCACTGACAACAATAACAACATTCTACAACAATAACAACATTCACCGACAACAATAATACCATTCAACAACAATAACATTCACAGACAACAATAGCAACATTCAACAACAACAATAACAATATTCACTGATAATAATAACAAAATACAACAACAATAACAACATTCATCGACAACAAAAACACCATTCAACAACAGTATTAATAATAACTCGCCTTCGTTTATTAGGCAATAAATTGACATCCTCTATAGTTTAGCCTGA
>CAHIKZ030000857.1:4597500-4665000 GCA_903632075.3 Acanthosepion pharaonis | reverse complement strand
CATTGAAGTCAACACTTAGAGGCGACAGGCTGTTTCATGCCAGTCGCATGGCGTGAAACAGCCTGTCGCCTCTAAGTGTTGACTTTAATTAGTTTTTTAGTGAGAGTGTATGTGTGAGAGTGGGAGATAAGTGTGAAAAGGAAATGAAAGCTCTAGAAAGGGGTAAAGAAAAAAGAAGTACAGGAAGGCCTAAAGGTGAAGGTGGGAATTAAAATTTAACAGAGAGAAGTTTTAAAGAGAGTAGTTAAATAACGGTTAAAATGAGTGAGATACAGATAAATATGAATTATTTTTCAATGCATAATTCGCTACTGAATCGCTGACCTAAATTAAAATCAAAAAACACACACCGGAAAGGCGTGTATACATTTGTGGTGACACTATGTACAATAAAACACGATATGATCTAAACTTAAAATCCAGAAGATGCGAGAGAGAGAGAGAGAGAGAGAGAAAAAAAAAAGAAAAGATGGGGGCGGGGGGGGCAATAAAAACGAATGGCATTTATACGAGAACCGATTTGTAATCAAGAAAATTTGACAAGGCAAGTAATATCACCTACAGGTTATAAATTTAATATAAACATATAAAAATTAACGAATATTTAATCTAGTAAGGACCTACTATTTATATGCCCCAAAACACATAGGTAGATACACACATGCACAACAACATATCTATATTCACACGCACATACATACATATACGTGTGTACATATAATATATATATATATATATATATATATATATATATATATATATATATATATATATATATCCATACCCATACATTCATGGATACATATACACATGCACACATATACGCATATACACAAAGGCATACACATATGTGCACATAAACATATATACATAAAACCTTACACACCTCCGTACATACACACTCTCATTTAAACAAATATACAACGTATCTAACTAACTATACATATACACATACATACATATACACATACATACATAAACATACATATACACACAAACATATATGCATACTTATATATATATATATATGTAATATTAGTGGTTACTATACACGCACACACACACACACACACACACACATATATATGTTATGGGACCTTACCCATAATAACATAATGGACTATTCCATACGTAATAAATACTGCGCCTCAAGAGGAAGCAGAGAGTTCAGTCCGAAGTCGGGCGACCGGCTGATCGGTTGAGCTCTCTGCCTTCAGGCGGAGACTCTTTCGGGGAGGTAAACCGACCTTGAACCAGTTTATACGGGTTCAAAGCGTATATTTTTGGCCGAGCCCACGGGCTCGGAGATCCCACGTTAAACCGGCCTTGTGCCGCATGATGCCCTCGTTGGCGGGGGTGACAAAATACCGTTCAGTCTGGAGAGAAGTCCGTCAGGAGTCTGTCAGTCAGTCAGAGCGAGTCAATCAGTCGAGTCAGAGGCAGTCCGAAACAGTGTAGAGTTCAGACAATTACTCCTAAACCTGATTGTTCATACTAACACTTTCTACTTCTCTGTATATATTCCTGTTTGTAATATATCTGTGTTATTCCATTTATGTGTTCGAGTTCTTCTTTATTGGTTCAACCTTGGACTATCACCGTGGTACAAGGAACCGGACCATAACAATATACATATATGCACATAGTTTTATACACATTAAACATTTCCAAGAGGATAGAATCCAGGTAGAACTCAATGTCTAGGTCAGAGTAAGAATATAATAAAAAGGCTAAAACACTAATATTCCATGGTCATAATTTATTACATTGGAATCGTAATCACGATCCAGTTCATCAGACCTACAAATTCAAAAAGAAATCGGAAAAAAACAACTCCGGGAATAAATAGATAAAATTTACTGAGAATGTATATATGACAGTGAATGTGAGGGTTAAATGAAAGTTATAGAGAGGGGCAACAGACGAGAGAACAGGAAGGCCTAAAGGTGAAGGTGAGGATTAAAATTTAACAGATAGACGTTTTAAAGAGAGTAGTTAAAAGACGGTTTATGTGAGTGAAACACCGATAAATATGAATAGGAATATTTTTTTTATACCCGGCGTTATATTGTCTATCTGAAAACTTCAGACAGACACCCCCACACACGCGAGCACACACACAAACACACACATCGATTATTTTCAGAAATATATATATATATATATATATTTCTGAAAATAAAATATAATCGATTTCATTTTTAATCCAAAATTATGCATTAATTTATTATATTTTAGAGGATATGTGTAAGAAAACAACCTTTTTTTATATCTACCGGCCTATGTAGTCGGAATCTTAGTAAAGAAAATTACCCCACTGACAAGATTTCTCTGGGAAGCCATCGTGCGACTCTCCCCTACAATAAGCCCAGCATTGTCTATATTTTAAAGCGTAGATTATTCTAGTACAACGCTAGAGCAGAGACACACCTATTTAGAAAGGAACTCGCACAATGCTAATACAAGCTCTTTGCTTATAAGGAAACATTTAGCTATCACTGACTGAGCTGCTTTGGGTTGTAATTTATAAAATCTTTCTATTGAAGCATTTTTCAGGAAAATATGTTTCTCAAGTCTAGTCACTGTTCTCATTCTTTCCAATATTGATGGAGGTTTCCTTCCTAACCTTTTGTTTGAAGTAGTGTGGTAGAGCAATATTTTGATTATGTCATTATTTTCTCTTCGAGTGACATGTGATATACATTCTATCTGCTGCTGTTGATTTTTTTTATGTGGTAAAGTTTTCGTTTATGATTCTGTGGCGCCAATCCATCACGATCAAAGAAGGATTCTCTTGACTGGTCTGAGAAAGCGGTTGTATACAGCTGACAATTTAAATATTTCTGAATTGTATTTGGCGTCATGCGCGACATCTACATGAAAGTCTCGAAATTACAGGTCTGTTTAAGAACTTGGATCGAGATTTTTGGTTAACGTTTTGTAGCAGTATGTGATGTTTGAGCGCGGCCTATTTTACGTCCAATTTCTTTATCTCCTACAATAAATTTGTTACAATTGATTCATATAATAAGGTAATTGAAGTATGTATTATTCACATTCCAAATCCTGAATTTTGAGAACGTAATCAGGGGTCGTACCATCACTGCTTTTATTCAAATTACAGACCGTAGTTTCTGTGTTCAATTAATATTAATATGTAAGATTATCACTACGACATAAAATATGACAATCATATTTGAAGCTTCTTTACGACAATATATTTCTGTGTCGCGATAAATACATGGTCTATAAAAAGGGTTTGATAAGAATTTATGACTTTGTTGCTTTCTGACTAGATTTTCGACTTTGTTATTTACTACTTATTTGCGTTGAGTGTTTTCTTCGAATACTAGTAATCGATCAACAATTCCATAGTAGATACTCCATATCTGCATCACACACTACTTGAACTATGGGACCGAATCTATCTATCTATCTATCTATCTATCTATCTATCTATCTATCTCAAAAAAGCACTCCAAGAAGAACTGGGAAATGAAGGCATATTTTAAATATAGTCGTTGACTCTCCCGTCGAATTCGACGTCAAGCAGATCAGTTCCCAGGAAACCGACAGCTCGACAACAGCACATGAGATATGATTATAGTGGTGAAGGTTTCGTGCAGGACCATCCACACTTTTTGAAGGGCCGAATTCAGAGACCTGGTGCACTAAGTTCCACAAGGTCCCCAAACGACCCACCGCAGGTTTTGAATTCAGAGTTGTCCTTCTCCTAGACCAGTTACCATCCAAGGCTATAGAACCCAGTCTATCCTGCTATTTACTCATAGCTGGAGGGAGAAGAAGAGGATTCACACCTTTCCCAAGGATATTAGCACGTAAGTGAATGTAATGGATTCGGTTGGAATTCGAACTCGGCTCTGCGATTCCTCAATCCAAGCCTCTTCCATTACTCCACCGTGCCTCCTTTAAATTTACTTATATTAAAATCTGTCACTGTCAGGATCCCACACCCACTGATTTCCGGACGTCAGAGTTCTGACCAGTACGATAGAGTTTGCCGTTTTTTGCCTAGCCTACACATTTTGTAAGATTTTTAACTTTACTTTTTTTCCGCGTTAGTTTCCTTGTTTACGGCTTACAGCCTCTCAACTCAGTTGATAATCAAATCTAGAAAGCGGTGAATATTTTTTAACAAATCTGGAACCTGCTACATTAAACATGAAGAGGGCGCGTTAAAGAAAGGAAACACGGGAAAAGGATATTGAGATCGAATAAAAACAGAAATTTAAAACTGGAAATAAAAAAAAGAAAACAGTCGAAAAACAGTGAGGAGAGCATTTGAAAAATTCTTGATGACGTTTGGACATCCCAAGTGGCGGAGGTGGGGAGAATGAAATGGTAATAGGAACGAAATCAAAAGGAAGAAACGCTAACATGAAAAGTATAAAAATGGAAATATAGAGAAGATTTTACTATAGTGATTGCTTCAAAAGTGGATCCTAAGAGAGGCTAGAATAAATTTTGAATGAGGAAATATATCAGCTGAGCCTTTGAGAGGTTCAGCATGAATTTGCTGGTTTAGACATGCGATTATTTCCAGCGAAAAAGAATTAAAAAGAAAGAAGCCAGAAGGAAAAAAAACAGAAAATCAAAGGTAAGATAAAGGATTCGAGAACTGATATAAACCTCACAACCGAAAAAAGAAAATGGTATAAAAGAAAGAAAGAAAGAAAGAAAGAAAGAAAGAGGAAATTTTTTTTTTGAAAAAATGTACCGAATCCAAAAAAATGGTGTAAGAAAAGAAGTTATAGAGAAGAATGAGCAAGAAAAAAGAAACAGAAAGAAAAATCCTTCGCAAAAAAAAAATGAAAGAAAGAAAAAAGAAAAAAAGGAAAGGTGAAAAATGAAACGGAAAGTTAAATAAAGCAAAGACAGAACAAAAATAAAGAAAGAATGAAAGATGAGAATCGTGTGGAAAATAAAAAGAAAGAAAGAAAGAAAGAAAGAAAAAGAAAGTGTTGCAGTATACCTACGGACGATAATGAATATATCCCTATTCACATAAATACAGTAGTAAATACTGTATGTTAGTCTTCAGTTGGAGATTCATCTCTAGCTGTAGAGGTCAGAGTCTCTGTCTCTCCCCAAACGAGGCAAAGTCTCGTCTCGGGAAACAGCTAAGTTTTTGGGAGAGCCTACGGTTCGGATACCCACATTAAATTCGGCCTTGTGACACATTTGACTGCGTGGGGCGGTTGGTAGATATCCTGCAGTTGGAGATTCATTGTGGAATTTACTTGACTCACTTCTAACAGTTGACTCCTTCTTCTACGCGCCGCTGGTGAATCTTATATGCGTTGTTCGTGCCCTAGTATCGTTCATTACCAACCTTTGTGTGATTATGCTATTCAGTAACCTTCCCTAAGTTACAACAGAAAGCAAAAGAAAGAAAGACGGAAAGAAAAACAGAAATGCGTGGGTAGAAAAAAGAATATGTAGGAAGAAAGAAATTTCTAGAAAAAAAATGTTTAAAAGAAAGAAAGAAAGAAAGAAAGAAAGAAAGAAAGAAAGAAAGAATGTGTTGTGGAGATGAACACACCTCTCTAGAAGTGGACTTGGATTCGTCCAAATGTATATAGACGCACAGCGAGAGTCGTCAGTAGAAGGAGAGACAAATAGAGAGCTAGACATCTAGCTTATCTGCTTACTACCTATTTGTTGTGGTGTCTTCCCTCTGATGAGGCTATTGTGAACTCTTCCACTTACTAAAAAATAGTAGGAAAGTAAGCCTCAGGGGAACAGTGAATAGATTGTAACAGTCACATAGATTGTTCAACTGTCCAACTCTTTGCCTCGGCAGAGAGGAACTCGGACCAAGCTTTGCCGAAGAAACCCACGTTAAACTCGGCCTTGTGCCACATGCATTCTTTGTGGGGGGACTGTTAAATATAACTGTGAATAGATTTTTCAACTGTCAAACTCTCTGCCTCGGTAGAGAGGACCTCGGACGAAGCATTGCTGCAAGGCAAAGTTTCTTCCGGGGAGGTAGACTGTCCCTGAACCCGTTTAGGCGGGTTCAAAGAGAATATTTTTGGCCGAGCCTACAGGCTCGTAGGACCCCACGTTAAACTCGACCTTGTGCCACATAATCCCTCGTGGGGGTGCTGTTAATTATTAACGGTGATATAGACTGTTCAGCTGTCAAACTCTCTACATCGGCAGAGAGGAACCTGGACGAGGCTTTGCCGCAGGGCAAAGTTTCGTCCGGTGGGGTAGACAGTCCGTGAACGCGTTTATGCGCCTTCTAAGGGAATATTTTTGGCTGAGCCTACGGGCTCGGAGAACCCACGGTAAACTCGGCCTTGTGACACATGTTCCCACGTGTGTGGGTCACTGAATATTACAGTGATATTGACTGTTCTACCGAGGCTGTTATTGCCCGCAGCTCCTGTCGAACTCTCTGACTTGGGCAGAGAGGAACCCGGACGAGGCTGTACAGAATGGTAGAGTCTCGTCCGGGGAGGTAGACAGACCCAAATCCGTTTATGCAAGTTCTACGGGGATTTTTGGACGAGCCTACGGGCTCGGATGACCCCCGTTAAACTCGGCCTTGTGCCATATGCACTCTCGTGGGGTGCTGCTAAATATAACAGTGATATAGACTGATCGTTGGTCAGTAAGTGGAAGAGTTCAAAATAGTCTTATTAGAGGGAAGCACACCACAACAATTAAGTATTTTCAGTTCCAAAAAATGAATTCCTACACATACTACAGACTACAGTGTTGGCATACGATTTTCTTGAACTATGACTTCAAGATGGAATTTATATCGTCAAAGAAATTGAGACAAACAGACGGCTTATCCAGATTGATATCGAAATCTAAAAGAAATTTTTAAAGATGCTGTGATTTCTTCCCTGGAATCCGAAACCAAACTTAAAAGCCTGGCGTGTAACACTATTAAAGATTTGTCAGTCACGATAGGCGACATCAAAATTCATTCTAAATAGGATACGTTTATTCAAAAATTATGAATGACCTGAGTCAAAATGGAGTGAAACTTAAACCTGCTAAAAATAATACATTTTCTATTTGTGATGGAGTACTTTTGTACGCGGATAGAGATGTAATTCCGTTATCACTACAAAAAAGGATTTAAAATAATTCTGCGTAGGAATACTGTGAATTAAGTCCCTGAAGAGATTGGCTAAAGTTGGATGAAGATATCCAAAATACAGTTTGATAATGTAATGGTTGTAATTCAGCAGCAAAATCACCACATATAGATTATCAGAAATGACCGAGTACTAATAAACCGTGGGCAAGACTAGATATGGACTTTATTGGTCCACTAAATGGTTTATACTATTTAAATATGGACGACAGTTTCACAAAATGGCACGAGATAATGAAGTGCAGACGACCTACAACCGCAATAACATATGAATTCTTGCGTGAAATTTTTGCAATGTTTGAAGTACCTAACAGTGTAATATTCGATAATGGAACTCAATTTACTTCTAGTGCGTTAACAAATTTCTGCAAAGTATACGCGATTAAACATTTGACTATGCCGATTTATCGTCCAATGTCGAATGGTCAAGCAGAACGGTTTGTTGACACCTTCAAAAGAGAATTAATAAAAGCTAAAGGCTTGGAAGCATTTGAAACGGCATTACAAGAATTTTTGAGTATGTATCGAATGACATCAAATGCAAATGTCACCTGCAGAGCTCATGTTTGCTAGGAAAGTTAGATCCATTTTTGTCTAATTACTACCAGGAAATAAGAAGAAAGTTCGATACTTTCAAACTGCCAGATCATTTAAGGTCGGCGATAATTTTTTTTTAAAGGCGGAAAAGAAAATTGGCAGGAAGGAAAAATTATTCAGCGCCTTGGTAGTATGATATACATTGTCCAGTGGGTCATAAGAGACATATTAATCAATTGAGATCTATATATGCACATAGTAAGTAACCAGTACAATGTAATTTACTAATGGACATAATTTATGATATTTTTGAAGCACCTATTCTAAAAACTGAAATTACAATGCTACATCAGGCTAAGCGAAAAGTAATCCGACTGAAACGTTAGAAGTGGACCCATATCGGAAAAATTATCGACTAAATAAAGTACCTAGCTAAAAAGGGGATGAGTGTTGAGAAGATGAACACACATCTTCAGAAGAGGATATGATCTCATCCAAATACAATTAGCCTGACCCCGAGAATAGTCAGGGGAAGAGGTAAACAAGTAGAGAGTTAGAGATCTAGCTTACTTATTTACTACCGACTTCAGCAAGACTACGTCGACTCCAAGCAACATACTCTATCTTAAGAGAGGTTGATTCAAGGCAATGAAGTCAAGGCAAAAATGAATTAAGATATAAAAAAACGGAATGAAAAACAGAAAGTCACGTGTAGGATACAGAATTTGTAGAAACAAATAAAATTTGTAGAAAGATAAAACAAATATTTAGAAAGAAAGATAAAAAGACACATAAGGAGTAGAAAGAAAGACATTTCTAGAAAGATAAAGAAATCTTTCGAAGAAATAAAGAAAGAAAAAGCGTGTGTAGAAAACAGAATGTGCAGAAAGACATTTCTGGAAAGATAACGAAATCTTTCGAAGAAATAAATAAAGAAAAACAGTCGTGTGTGTAAGACAGAAAGTGTAGAAAGAAAGACATTTCTATAAAGATAACGAAATCTTTCGAAGAAATAAAGAAAGAAAAAAGCGTGTGTGTAAGACAGAATGTGTAGACAGATATTTCTAGAAAGATAGCGAAATCTTTAGAAGAAATAATGAAAGAAAAAAGCGTGTGTAGAAGACAGAATTTGTAGAAAGAAAGATATTTCTAGAAAGATAACGATATCTTTAGAAGAAATAAAGAAATAAGAAAGCGTGTGTAGAAGACAGAATGTGTAGAAGACATTTCTAGAAAGATAACGAAATCTTTCGAATAATGAAAGAAAAAAAGCGTGTGTAGAAGACAGAATTTGTAGAACGACATTTCTATAAAGATAACGAAATCTTTTGAAAAAATAAAGAAAGTAAAAAGCGTGTGTAGAAGATAGAATGTGTAGAAAGACATTTCTAGAAAGATAACGAAATCTTTCGGAGAAATAAAGAAAGAAAAAAAGCGCGTGTAGAAGACAGAATTTGTAGAAAGAAAGACATTTCTAGAAAGATAACGAAATCTTTAGAAGAAATAAAGAAATAAAAAAGCGTGTGTAGAAGACTGAATGTGTAGAAAGAAAGTTATAGAAGAAAAATGTTTAGAAAGAAAAAAAAGAAAATTTGACGTAATTTCGGTGGGAGAGTACAGGAACGAAATTTGATATCGAAATGCATGTTGAATTATTTTTAATGCGTGAAAACTGCGATTTCATTTCACCAGGATTTTCATAGTAAAAGCCGCAAAAGCACAATCAAATATTGCGCCTCACTTTATTACTGTTTGTGGAGATTAATTCTTGTAATTCTCAGAGTGGATTCAAGCAAAGCGTGCAGAGTTGATTAGAGAAAAATAGAGAAGACAATTAAGTGGAGGGAAATAAACGTGATGCGAATTGGACAGAAAAAGACATGACAAGTGTAAAACGGTGAGAAATTGCAAATTCGAAAGAGAGAAAAGCAAATAATCGGGATACTGCGGAGAAACCAAAATGGCGGAAGTACTTCTAGCGAAGAGAGATGAGAACGAAGATAGAATTTAAAGAAGAATGAAAATGGAAAATCTTTACAAAAATAAATGAGAAATCAATGAACGGGTGCCAAGCCTAGATTCATGGTTAACTAGCTGATTAATAGTAATAATAACAATAATAATCATAATAATAATAATAGCCGGGTGTCGACATTTTTTTAATTTTTTTTTTTTTGTTTAGTTTGAAGTATGAAACATCGACGACACATCTAGATACATGGGAAAATACCCAACTGAAACCCATCTGAGCGTACTTGCTTACCCATTCAGGAGGTATTTCTAACTGGAGAATAGGAGTAGATCGGTTTGCCTATCGCCCGGTTCACACAGTCTGTTGAACGAAAGGAAAGGTTTATCCGTTGTTTCCTGTTTAAGACTTGGTTTTTGTCTCCTTCTAAAGTCTACTTCAATCCTATACTTCGAACTATCCTTTCATTCACAAATTAAATCTTCAAGTCTAGCTGTTATCTTTCTTGCATAACCTCAAGAACTTCTTGAACATTCTTACACTAATACAACTTCACACAGTAATCTTCTACTTTGAGTGGCCCTTGGGCCTTGTTTTGAGTGCACATGAGAAAAAAAAGTGGAACTGGGCCCCACATGCAAACTTTTGTGTTGCTTATATCAAAACCTGTCACCCTATTGTGCACATGTTTCTCTAATACAAGAGCCTGGTATACCCTTATCAAAGTTTGTTTCATAATGGTACTACTGGGCTTCGTATATATATATATATATATATATATATATATAAACTTTTGGGGCCTGCTTCACTCGCACTTAATAATAACAATAATAAAGATCGTGAGGGCACATAGAGGCGGTGTAATGGTTAGCAAGCTTGTCTCGCTAGAACAGTTACGACTGAGTTCGGTTCTCACAGGGTGCCCCCTACTTTCGGCCTTGTGCCTCATCTAACCTACGCTTGAAAAATCACTATAATAAAGACGGTGATGATAAAACAAAATTGGGCTCACGGCCACTTGCCTTAAGTGATTGGGAGTCTTGACATTTAAATGTTTTGTGTTGACGAATTAAGATGCGCCGCATTAAATATCCCGTTCAGTGCCACATATTTGCTTTTCAGTTGAATGGCTTCAACTAGCTTGGTATCTCCTAGAAGTCGACACACGGAGTGTCTTTGTTTATGAGTGTGAGTAGCGGGAAAGCCTATTAGCCGGTTACCGAGAGGGTTGTTCTCTAAGCTTGAAGGATGAAGCAGTCAAGACAAGTTGGGAGTTACATCTAGAAAATCGGGACCGAGTTACCCGATATGAAAGTATTTCTAACCAGGCCCCAACCTGTCACCATATTGTGTATTGGTTGTGATGCATGTGTCTGATATTACCTTGGGTGCCATGCTGGGTATATTTGCCTTCGTATATTTGTATGGGTATTTGGGGGGGCGTGTAAAAAGACTGACGGAAGTCACAGAATTTTATATATATATAGCAAATCCATTAAAATTAGAGACATTTTCAGTTTTATCAAGATTTTTCAAACTAAATTGTAGAGCCTTTCAACAAAGTATTTCTATTCTAATGGAATTTTGTAACTGCTAATAATTAATAACAAATCTGTTCTGGATATCTAAATTTAATGACTTCCTAATCTTGAATTAAGTTTCTTCCTTCTGAAGAAAAGTAATAGTCAACCTAAAACAGACGTAGAAACACACCTACGTAATATTGCATTGTAGAATTCTTATTCATGGGTTAGATATAGCAAAATATTTTTGCTATATTTTTAACAAATATTTTATTATCGTAAATTCATTATATTATTATTTATTCCTCAATTCGCCTTGTCTGTCCATGAAATTGTTCATTCACTTTCAGATAAATTGTATATTCCATAAAAAAAAAGAATAATTCTTGTTTCTATTCAATGAATTCTTTGAGAATTCTAATGTCTTGAGCTGGTTGGAACAGCTGACAAGATAAAGTTTACTGTAATATTTAACAAGCATTATAGAAAAAGAAATATACAGAAAGAAAACAAATAGAAGGGTTTGTGGAGAGATATAGCAAAATGTCGAGTGGTTAGAGCGTTTGTTTTCTGATCATGAGACCCGGGTTCGAATTACACTATGGTCAATTTGTCAGGAAGGAGACTTCCTGAAGTTTCCAGACTGTAGGGGTCGATCCCAGCGCGAGGTATCTTTGGAAAGTGCCTGAAAACAATACCAGCCTTATGAGTGAAATTGTGTACACGGAACAAGTTATCGTGGCCGAGGGATTGAGCGGGCTGGTCTTGTTCAATTTGTTAATCACGCTAGATAACACGTTTTTTTACTAAGTTCTGCTCAGCATAGTTGCAGTAGGCTCTGTATGTGTTGAATAAACACAAATGCGCCTGAGCAAGCGTAGACAAAACCAAATCTGGGGGAGAAGTGCAAACAGGATACAAAGTGCATTAGCTTTTACTAGTGTGCCTAGCTTAGCACAATAAATTTTCTTTAATTTTGGGGAAAATTAAAAGTTTTACTATTTAACATACAAAATATTCACATTATTTTAAAAACAATTTAATGATTAAAATAAATTCTTATTTAATAAAAATGTAATATCGTTTCTTTTTTCTTTTTTTGCATATATTTTCTTTTTTTTTTTGATTTTATATACAAGAATCCAGTTTCCAGTCCGCCCAGCGTTTGCAAGAATTAGAAACAAATCACAATGCCAAACGCTTCAAAAAGTTAGAATTTGGTCTCAGAAAAAATATTTACGCATGTCCAGTTGTAAGTTGTATGCTCAAGAGTAAGAAATCATAAGAATTTATTCTTTGACGTAAAAAAATAATTTTTCTTAAAAAATATTGTTTACCATGAAGTCCTATAAAATGAATTTAAATTAAAAAAATTATTAAATCGTGAAGTAGGGTTTTTGTCAAACAAATCAACTTATTCAAATTGAAATTGAACGAAACGTTGAGTTTGTAAATTTCGACAAAAAATGCTAGCGTTAACTTCAACAATACTAAATATTATGTGGATTTTAACACGCGTCAGCGTATTACAAAAATATCCTAGCTATGAAAATGTTCCAGTTATCTGAATAAACGATATATACGTGTGTGTATATTCATGAGTGTGATATCGTCTTTTTTAAATACGGGAATCCAGTAAATCTAACGCTTGAACTAATAAAAATCTGGGACAAAAAAAGAACCCATTAACTCATAGGAAATTAATTTGTTTATATTCCAGATTCGATAGAACCCCAAAGCGTCTCTGCGTCCTTGTCGGTGACGAATTATTTTTTTCTCTGAAATTCTTTTCTCACGGATGAAACATCGCAAGCCGCTCCTGTTCTATTGCTATTTCTATAGAAAGTATTCAGACGAACTACACTCCTTAGTTAAACAATCTCTAAACTTCAGTTGCTGCTTTGTGTAACCGACTACTAAGAGGATGCATTTCCAATCAATACAATCTTAACCTGTTCAAGTCTAGGGTTAACCGGTATTTTTTCCCTACATATCTCCATAAACTATGCCTCTTAATGTGTAGTACTCTACCTTGAGTGGCTCCTAAGCCTTCTGTTGAACATCATTGTAAATATAATGTCCTGAAGGGAGACGGTACATAGAAGAAGAAGAAGAAGAAGAGGAGGAGGATGAAGAAGAGGAAGAAGAAGAATAGACCTTTTTTAAATTAATAATTATATTAAATATAAAGCTTGACTTACAAGTAATTTATATTAAAGACAAATTGTTCTTTTGTTTAAGTGTAATGATATTTAAATTAACATTAGAAGTAAAAAATTGGATATTTTTTATTTAGTAAATACTGTAAAGACAACGATTTTTTTTTCATTAAAGGCACAAAATTTTAAAATTATGATACAATTTCGCAGACTGAATTTTATTAGTGTTGCTAATCTGACGCTAAATGAACAATTAAAGAAGTTATTATTCAACAGAGTTAATGTCTTAACGTACGATAACATTGATTAAATAAAATCATTGTAAAAATATATATATTTATGCAATAAAACTGATGTATTATTGACATATATTAGAAATTATCTGCAATAACACTAAATTTAACTTTAAAATTTCAATGATTGTTAAGTACAAAAAATACAATTTTACTTTATAAAAAAATGACTACAAAATAATATTTCACTTCGATGGCTCCAATGTCACATTTGGTAAGATGTCTGGTGAAATTATTTCATGACAGAACAAAATATTTCAAAACCATTTATTATAAATCTGCTTGGTTTTTAAAATGCCATCGATTGGAAATAGGAAATATTAATAAAACTTTATGTCAGCCTTTGATCAAATGAAAAATATGTATATTATTTAAATCCCAATGACGACTTTCGATTTACTCATTATACACTTACAATTCCTCCTTAATATCAAGTACCGCTAGAAAATCAAGCGAATAATAAACTGTAATGAAATATAAGGCTACCTCAGGAAATTTACTTACACACACATATATATATATATATATATATATATATATATATATATATATATATATATATATATATATATATATATATATATATATATATATATATATATATATTTTATATGCACAAATCTCTTTCATAAAAAAATAAAAAAAATAAATAAATAAATCTCCATAGACACGCATACCAGACGAGGGTTAATACATCTTCCGTTTCAAATTTAGACACCCCCGCCTTTCCCTGACTTGACATCTATGAAAGTAACTCTATACTGATACTTATTATTAACACCCAACACACGCCTACCCATTTTAAACAATTCGCCCTAGCTGTTACCATGGAAATTTTGATTTCAATTATTAAAACACGTAAATTTCAAAAATACGTTATTCAAAAAAAATTTCACTTGAAGATGGAACAGAGCTTACTTTAACTCAATTTAATTCAAATAATTATATGAAATTTTTCGGCTCTTATTTTGAAACATGAGACCTCTTATGTCGCGTGTTGGAATCATATTTTTAAATAAATAATTATATATATATATATATATATATATATATATATATATGAGACATGTTTCGTTGAATAATTTAGACATGGTCTGTCTACTTATTCTTGATAGGATCCTTTCATATTCACGCATAAGCTTTTTTGTGTAATTATTGAAAGACGAAAGAAAAACGGCGTGCTGATACATACTGTATTTATATACCGAGTATTTTTCGATAGAGCAGGATGTCATCATCAGGGTATTGTTATTTACAGGATAAGTATTGCCTAAATTATTTTCGATATAGCATGTTGCGGTAGGATCCACCTAATTTGCATAGTGGAGTACCGACCATATAAATATGGTTGGTACCGGGAAGAGAGGGAGGAATCAAGAGATTCAACCAGAGACTCTGCCCGACTGCGACTCAGTCAACACATTCTCCAGGAACGGTCTTACCAGGAATATACAAAAGACTATATGTAAATATTGTGTACACTTTCTTGTTTCAATACATTTTGTTCTAAGTACATTTTGTGTTGCGTTATTATTTCATGCATTAGTCAAGTTTCAACATAGCAGAATGTCATCATCAGGGTATTGTTAATTACAGGATAAGTATTGCCTAAATTATTCAACGAAACACATCTCAATGAAAACATGCTGCTGAAATATATGCATATATATATGTATGTGTGTGTGCATGCGAGTTTGGTGTGTGTTTGGGCGAGCCTGGTGTGTGTGTGGCGTATGTGTCTTGTGCGTTTGTGTGTGATATATCTGTGTCTTGGGTGTGTGTGTGTGTGTGTGTATGTGTGTGTGTGTGCATGCGTGCGTGTGTGTGTTGCGTGCGCGTTTGGTGTGTGGGTGTGTGAGGTGTGGTGCGTGTGTGTGTCTTGTGTGTTTGTGGTTTGTGTGTGTGTGGTTTGTGCATGTGTGTGTATTGGGTGTCCCGTGTGTGTGTGTGTGTGTGTGTGTGTGTGTGTGTGTGTGTGTGTGTGTGTGTGGTACGTGTGGTGTGCATGCTGTATGTATGCAGTATGTGAGTGCGTGTTGTGTAATCGTGGGTTGGAAGATGGAAGTGTAAAACAGTCAAATAGAGAAAAGAAAAAGGAGTAAAAAAGAATTAAAAGATGAAAGAAAAATAGGTTTCTTCTGAAAATGAAAAGAAAAAAAGAAAAGAAAGAAGCCTTAAGGCTGGCGCATGCTCGGTGAGAAAGAACAAAAAAGCAGAGGATGAAGGACCTTATTTTGTTGGATGCTGGAATGCATAAGTAATTAAAGTGCAAATTGTTGTGCTCCTGTATTTTCTTGCGAAAACACCTCTGGGATTCAAACGCAATTTTCCCTTCATAATCAACAACTCTAATTGCAGGAGTACATTGCTGATGCACAACACCCTCAGACGGATTCGAAATTGTTTTATCGAGAACTGAATTACAGGAACAAAACAGACACTGAAATGCTTGTATGACTCTCCAGTCGATTGCGCATACGTTTTTTCGCGTCTCTTCACCGACGCTTTTGTAAGTGCGGCTCTGTGATGTTAGTTGATGACCTTAGGATTCCCGATGTGCAGAGATCGATTTTCACCTCAGGTGATGTGTGTTTACTTCGCACTAATGCCCTCGAGAAAGGTATGAATCCACATTCCTCTCACAGATTCACCAGATATTTTAACAAAAGAAATGTCACATCGATGGCTGTCATGCTACGATAGTTTATGGGAAAGAAACTGGGGTTTGGATTCAGAGATAACCGGGAAACGATGTAGTTGTAATCACACACACACGGGCATATATGTAGGTCCTCTGCCAAATTTTTATCAAATTTTAATGGTTATGATATACGATAATTGTATCACGGTATGTTGTTACGAAACAGAATCAAAGGATTCGTGTCTTTCTCAATGCCATTAGCGGGTCTTTTATGACTCTGATACAGTCCAAACAGTAAACAGATTTCAATTTAATAGGCTTAATTTAGTCTGGTACAAGATCATAATGTCTTCTTTTTTTTTTATTCGGTATCACCCCATCCATGGCAGTGAAGCCACTAAGATTCAAGGGGTTTAATGTTGTTGAAGAATTAGGAATCTAAGCATTAATAACGATTGGGAAGAGAAAAGAGTAATCAGGAAGAAAGTAGATAGCGATTGACATTGAATTTAAATTTTTACAGATTAAAGATGGCTGATAGAGCCGGAAGGGAGTTCCACAAGCGAGAAGTGCGAGAAAAATTTGTTAACATAGAACTTACGACGACATATAGCGAGCGCAACTCTAAATTGATGAGATTTCGACGTAAGTTTTACTGCGCTTAAATTCAAAGTGTCTAGGTACCAGAGCGATATTTATTTCTGCTATGTACAGAAATGTGGCACAAGGCCAAAATAGGGAAAAGGACGGTCTTCTTCTGTCTTAAATTTAAACTTAGCTAGCCACAAACACTGATCCTAATATACAACGATATTTTTTACACTGAAACAACGCATTTTTACTTACCTTTCTTACTGCATCCACCATAATACCTCATTGTCTCTATGAAGGTCCTAACGGAATCCCATATATACAATTTATTGTCTGTGGAGGGAGGGGGATAAAAACAACAATTTATAAAACTAGCCCCAATGAATATTTACAATATGAATACAAATCTATTTAGAAGAAACGAAAAAAAATAATGTTAGTAATAGCTCCACCTCCCACACATAACGATTAGTTAACTGAACGAAATCAATGCGAGGCTCTAATAATATAAAACATCCATTCATTCCAAGCACTCACATAAACACACACTCATTCTGACACAACAACAAATACGAAAAGCACACCCGAAACGAAAGGCACCTCCGCATCCACCAGAGAACTGATATCACAGACACATAACGTGTAAGGGGATGGGGAATTAAACCAAAGAAAAATGGGGATAGAAATAAAAAGAGAACCAATGAGCATACCATAACAAAGAGCTCATCCGAACAATTGTCATAGACATATTTGTAGAAAAGACAGAGAGAGGCAACCTTACGGTGATGGGTAAGAGACTGAACCCGAGCCGCCAGATCAGTGCCAATAATATTGCTGTTTTTTCTTGGATCATACCAAGGAGCTCAAGGTTAATAGCAGGGATACCGGACTATATGTGGCAGCAATATTCTAAACATGGTCGAATGATAGATTCATAGATACGTAAGAGAGAAAGATTGTCTAGCACGATACAGTGAACGAGATTTTTTTAGCAGCTGACCCAGCAATAGATTCAATATGGTCTTTCCACTTCATGTCACCTGAGAACGTTATCCCAAAAAGGCACAAAGACTGACTTTCCTGGGGGTTAGTGTAGAGGAACGCGTGGGTTTGCGAGTTGTTGAATTAGGAACACGGCTTGTTTATGCCAGCTAGAAGGTCCAACTACAAGAAAATGGCGGATTCAAATTGAGTCCAACCGAAGATGTAAAGAAAACAAACAAGACCATATATATATATATGTCTACAAATATATGAATTAAACAACAAATTTACAAGTGACGAAGATATTAACATTTGTTTTTGCGTGTGAACGTAAAGAGTTTGTATTTTGGTGAATGTTCGTACGTGCGTGTATGTGTGTTTAATGTTCAAGGCGTCTTCCCACAAGTGGGGAGATGTTATCTTCTATGAGAGCTTACATTGTAGATGCGTTCGCTGAAAATGCAAATGGAAAAAGAGAACGAGGCAAGAAGTCATGCAGTATATATAGTAAAGGGAGAGTGACCCCTAGTGAACAATTAGGGAATTAAGGAGGAGTTAACTCCGACATTAGCATCAGCCATGCCAATGGAAGGGAGAGAGAGATCCCTCAGATGATTAATGGAGAGAAGTTAGTTTTGGAATTATGGTGCATGCCGTAAAAATCAAACTCATTGCACAAGCAAAGTGCAGCTCATTATTCATCAAAAGCTTACTTTTATTCCAATGCTGAAATGGTATTCGTTGAAGATCGAATTCATTTACTCGGTAACGATCATCACGTGTAGGTCGTTTGACAAATTAATTTCCGGAAAGTTCGTGTGAAAGAGAAACTAACCTAATAACGAAGAAATTTTATGAAACATGAAAATAGAAAGGACACTTGTACTTAAAATCAGAACAAGATAATTGAAATTTAAGGGCACATAATGAGGAGAGAGGGCATGGAGAATTGAATACGCAAGCGAAAATATTGATACCGAGAGGTAAATAGAAAAAAAGGAAGCAATCTACCTAACAAGCTGAATGAATATTAAAGGACTAAAATTTAACTATACCTGATCCAAATAAATGCTTATAAATTCAAATATAAACATTTTTATCTATCACTGAAACAAGCAAATGCTTATAGATTCAGATATAAACGATAAATGTTTACTTATCTCTGAAACAAGCAAATACTTCTAGAGTTAAATATAAACTATAAATGCTTGCCTATCTCTGAAACAAGCAAATACTTCTAGAATTAAATATAAACTATAGATACTTACCTATCTCTGAAACAAACAAATACTTCTAGAATCAAATATAAACTATAAATGCTTACCGATCTCTGAAACAAACAAATGCTTCTAGAATTAAATATAGACTATAAATATTTACCTATCTCTGAAACAAGCAAATACTTCTAGAATTAAGTATAAACTATAGATGCTTACCTATCTCTGAACCAAGCAAATGCTTCTAGAATCAAATATAAACTATAAATGCTTACCTATCTCTGAAACAAGCAAATACTTCTAGAGTCAAATATAAACTATAAAGGCTTACCTATCTCTGAAACAAACAAATGCTTCTAGAATTAAATATAGACTTTAAATATTTACCTATCTCTGAAACAAGCAAATACTTCTAGAATTAAGTATAAACTATAAATGCTTAGCTATCTCTGAAACAATCAATTGCTTCTAGATTCAAATATAAACTATAAATGCTTTTCTATCTCTGAAAGATAATGCTTATAGACTCAATATAAACGACAGATGTTTACCTATCACTGAACCAAGCAAATACTTCTAGAATCAAATATAAACTATAAATGCGTAGCTATCTCTGAACTATCTTTCAAATGTTTATAAACTCAAATATTAACGATAAGTACTTACATATTCCCTTTCTAAATAAATATTTATAGACTTTAATATAAATGATAAATGTTTAACTATCCTTTAAACATGTAAATCCTTATAGAATCAAATATAAGCGATAAATGTTTACATATCCCTGGACCAAGAAGGTGCCTATAGATTTAAATATAAACTATAAATGTTTACCTATACCTGAAGTAACAAATGCTTATTGACTCAAATATAAACGATAAATGTTTACATATCCCCGAACCATGGAAACGCTTATAGATTCAAATATAAACTGAAAATGTTTACTTATCACTGAACTAAGCAAATGCTTATTGACCCAAATATGAACGATAAATGTTCACATATTCCCGTTCCATGTAAATGTTTATAGACTCAAATATGAAAAACTAATTTTTACTTATCCCCGAATCAATTAAATGCTTACTAATTTGAAATTAAAAACAAATATTTACCTATACTCAAAACAAATAATTACCTATACGCAAAGCAAATAATTGCTTATAAGTACAAATATCAACGGCCAATATTTAACTAAGCTTAAAACAAGGAAATACTTATTGACTCAAATATGAGAAACACAGTTTAATCTGACATTAAATAATCCGAAACCGATTGAAATATTGTCAAATTCGACAAAATATTTATCCGCATAATATTGATGATTTAGAAACTAAATTTGAACTCTTATTCATTCTGTCACGCGCATATCAATATCTGATGACTTAATGTTAATATTTTCTAATTTTTAATGTTAGTGTTTAGTAAATGTTCATAAATTAAACATATAATAATACTATTTTGTGAATAACGCTTCCATTAATTATTCACCTCCAACTTTTTATTTCTTTCTTATTTCCAAGATGTCTCTATTAGTCTTTCGTGGATTTCGATAGCGGAAAACTGCTGTAAATTCACAATTATACATATAAGAATGGGCCGAGTTGTTAGAACGTTCACTTTCTGACCATGAGACACGGGTTCGAATCTCACCATGGTCGGACTGGAGAAGTCGATCACAGCGTGGGGCACCTTTGGAAAGTGCCTGAAAACTATACCATGGGTTGACCCAAACCTTGGGTGCCGTCGATAGCTCGAGGGCTTGAGCGTGCTGGCCTTCATCATGCTAAATAACACGCTCTTTCTCAGAAACTGTAACTAAGGTCTGCTCAGCAGTTGCAGTATAAACCACATTGTGTTGAATAAATAAATATTGATTAATATATTAATTATTGAATTAAATAACATTGTGTATGTGTATCCTCGAATACGAATAGCCTGCTATATATATATATATATATATATATATATATATATATATATATGTATGTATAAGGACAGTCTTCTGTAAGTTAACACTTGCATTGGTTTCTTACTATTCTTTTTTCAATGATTCCCAATGCTTTTATATGGCGAAATTATTTCCAGTAGAGTTATAAGATGACTGATCAAAAAGTATTGGTACTGATAACTAAGAAAAAGTACGAAGACTGAAGCCGCTTGTCGCAGATTGACCTTGAACTCTCTCACGCATGCACACTAAGTTATTACGTTGTTGCCTACTTCCGTTGTTTATAACAGTGCTTGGAAAGAAAGTGTGTTGAGTGCGGCCGTCTCGCCATATCACAAAGGTTGCATAAGTGAGCATGTCTTGTGCGGCAGTTTTGGGCCAACTGCCACATTCCACAGTTCTTGCCCATTACGACTTTTCCTTTTCCAAAATCAAATACCCCTTTAAAGGAACAACTTTTCAACAGGTCGAGGAAATCCAAATATGCCCCGTCGCTTTTTTGACATGATTATTTTGAGCGCACTTTCTCAATACTTACGTTAAAATATCAATGAATGTTTACATTCTAGTGATTTGTATGTCTTCACTTGGAGATTAAAAAAAAAATGAAATTTGCAACGATTTTACCCCTCTAAAAGAGAGTTAACCCAGACCCAGATCAGAGCTGTATACTGTGTTAATTCAAAAAGGGGTCGTCTTCAAGGAAAGCAGAAAGAAATATTCATTCTGTATATGGCAATTAAGCATTAAGTGTCTAGATGTACTAACCATGATTTTGTCAATTTCTCTCCTTCGATCTAGACGATGAAGCTCTGTCAATATTGAGCGTGTGCAAGTCGGAGTTGAGTTAAACTCTAAGCAACCCGCTTGGAAATTACCCAGACATTAAAATACAAGTAAATTTTTCATCATAAAACCATTTCATGAACCCTAAAAAGTGTCTAAATGTTGTGGCCTTGATAGGGCCAGAAATAAAGACAAGAAAGAGGAATTGTGTTAAACAAATATATTAACAAAAACAGTAATACAAACATATACAAACGAGAATGTTACAGCAAGACTGTTCGGTTCAACTGTCAGAGCTGACTGCTGGAAACTTCTCTCTCCAAAAAGGCAGTACCTGCTCCTATTTATAACAAGGAGAGTCCATGCGTGCGTGGGTAAATTACCATAATAGATAGATAGATAGATAGATAGATAGATAGATAGATAGATAGATAGATAGATGGTACTGATACCTTGTTAGAGCCAGAATTAAAAACACAAGAGAGGAATTGAATTAAACAAAGGTATTAACAAAAGCAGTAATACAAACATATACAAACGAGAGTGTTACAGCAGGAATGTTCGGTTCGACTATCAGAGTTGACTGCTGGAAACAACCCTGTTCTAAAAGGCAGTATCTACTCTTACTTATAGCTGGTAGAGTCCATTTTATATGGTGAGAATTTGCTCCTTCTTTATGATCATTGCCAACGAAAACGGCAGGGGTTAGCACTCACTGAGAAAGAAGAATCCATCCCTAAACCAGAATTACTTCCACTAGAAAATAGTTTAAAATTCTGTTCTTTTATTGTCTTCTCTCAGTATCTTTCAATAACTTCCTTGCGTCTTAGTGGCTTTATTTTCTTCCTTGCTGTGGAATGAACAACATATATATAATCATCCACAGACAGACGGTTTGGCAGCTTATCAGCGTGGCTAGACTCCCGATAGCCTCAAGCCGGTATCGTAACCCAACTGATTTGGTATCAGTCGGAGATTTTTACCCCTGAGCCATTGTAGCACACCAGGAAATAATCGAATCGGGTTCTCACAGTCACTCTGTGTTTATCTAAAAATAAATACGCTTAAATTCGCCTTCATCCTTGCCGTGCGCCAACGTTTTAGTGGTAGAATCCAATTCAGTCAGGTTTCAATCCTAGCTAAAGGCAATCGGACATCAAGCCACACTGATGAGCTGTGATACAGCGAAACTGTCTGTGGATGACAATATATATGCTCCTGAAAAATTTATTTCAGTTGAGCTCTCTGGGGAGGACGTGTGGGTTTGTAAACAGTGGCTGTTACGGCTAATAATGCAAGACTCTTCGGTAAATCGAATCGAGTTCTCTCAGTCACTGTGTATTTATCTAAAAATAAATACGCTTAAATTCGCCTGTGCCAACGGCTTAGTGGTAGAATCCCCGACAGACGGCAATTCAGTCGGATTTCGATCCTAGCTAGAGGCAACCGGACGTCTAGTCACACTGATGAGCTGTGAAACAGTCTGTCTGTGGATGAAAGTGTATATATATATATATATATATATATACCATGTTGAGGTAATTATTATTTGTCTTTTTATAGTTCTTATGTAAATCCTTATTAATTATATACGCCCGTACTTTTGCACCTGGATACGATTTTTGTATTCGTCTCCCGATGCGCTGGTGGGAGTGAATGGAGTAAGATCGGAGCCTTTCGTATGGTCTCGCTCCATTATTCGTCAAGGTTGTCCGTTTTCGCCTTTGCTGTACGTTCTTACGTTGCAGCCATTCAATACGGTCCTGCGCGGAATTTCCCTACCTGATGCTATCACCTCGGCCAGATACTTCCGCCTATGCTGATGACGTTTCGGTTCTTGTGTCGAGCACAGCCGAGATTGACGAAGTCAGCAAAGAAATCAGAGGGTACGAGACGGTGACAGGAGCCTAGATCAACCGCGATAAGTCCGTTGGCTTGCGTGGAAGGGATTTTCTCTTCTCGAACCTTTCCTCTGGATGGACGGGCCGATCAAGATACTCAGCGTCTGGTCCGGTCTTGATCTCTTGTTGGAAATGCATTGGTTGGAGTTTCAAGAGAAGGCCGAGTCTGTAGTTCGTCTTTCAGGTGTGATTTTTCGTTTTCGTTGTTGAATTTGGATGAGTGCGTGTTTGTGAGTGGTTGGTGGAATAATTAATTGTTTTCTCTCAATTCCCGCATTATTTTCGTCCAGTTAACTGATGTTTCTGCCACATTTAAGGATTGTGGGGGTATCTATTACTAACACTACTTTGTTCTGTTTTTGTATATAAATTTGTTTTCAGTATAAATATCTATCGGCTTTAAATTTTTAAAAGTTATTTTATTCCCCCACACAAATTGTACACACTGGGACTAGTTAGAACTTCATAGAGTCAATGCGGTATTATGGTGAATGCAGTAAGATAGGTATAGAAGAATGTGGTGTTTTGGTGCAAGGATTATTGAGTCGTGTTTGGGTCAGTGATTGTGGCTAGCGAAGTTTAAGACAGATGAAGACCAGCCCTCTCCATCCACATTTTAGGCCATGTGACACATTTGTACTTTTGTGCAGCAAATATAGTTACAATTAGGTGTTGACTATTGTGTTTACCCGGACGTTAAAGTTGAGTGTCACGTGTTTCAAGACGAATTAGTACTCAATCTTTACGTTGAATTTCACTTTGTTGTTAATGTATTTTAATTGCGTTGGGAATTAAATACTTTATTATTTTTCATTGAAGTCCTTCTATTATTACTTGTATTATGTTTGTGTGACTGATTACAAAATTGCGAACAAAAATCTGCAGTGAACTCTTGAAGAAAAAAATACGTCGTAACAGGATATTCAGTAAATATTTACCACTTTACAAAAATGGCGACACGTGGAACTACGAAATATTCACAGTACTACAGATAAATAACCAGGCGAGAATATTAAAAAATTAATTTAGCAGACTACAGAAAAATGGAAGAATTAAAATCTGTCACGATTCAAATGTTGGAAACACAAATACAACAACAAAAAGTTTTGTAATTATTATTATTAAATAAAACTATGGAGGAAAAAACGTCAGTTTTATTCACTCCAAACATTGTCGCCAATTCAATTAACGAATTTTTATACAATCCATACAAAGGAATAACATTCCCAGCTTATTATAGAAGAAACGAAGAAATTTTCAAAAAGGATTGTTTGTACTGGGATGATGAAAAAAATCGCTTATCTTCTGCGGAACATGAAAAATAATTTTACCAAAAAAAACCCCCAAAAACCCCCCCAAAAAACAAAAAAAAAACAAAACGAAAAAACAAACAGGTGAGATATAAATTTTGATAAAACTATATTAATACTACCGAAAATTTAGGAGCTCATTATACAATACAGGTTGTCAAGGTCTTAAGTTAGAAAAGGGTGACAACTAAGATTTTGTCACTTATGTTGGAGTAGTGAACCGGGAATGTGAGAAATTTAAATGAATTACCAACGGATTTATTCAAATGCCTAATATTCGTACAGGGCTTAAACTGCTAATAGGGACAAGGAAATAAGATCTAAGATACTTGCAAAATTAGAGATTGGTCCCAAGTGGATTCTCCAGAAAAAGAGCCGAAGTGTGTCAGCGCATTGTTAATCTTAAGCTCGATACCGGTTGAAGAAAGAGAAATTTCACATGTACATAACATCTGATAATTACAAAAAAAAAAAAAAAAAGATTATATATTTTTCAATACCTAATGCACGCCACGGTCGTGGAGGTAAACATTTCAAAAGTAATTTTTTTTTTTTTCAAGAACAAAAAATGCTACAAATGTGGAAAGATTGGACACAAAAGTATTCATCCTAAATACAAAAAAATGGTGGAAAATAGAACGTATTTAAACCTGGTAAATATATTGTGTAAAGTAAAAAAAAAAAAGAAGTAACAACAAAAAATCGGCGAACGTGTCTTTAACTGAGCTAGAAACATCTCAAAAGAGGAAATTTGTTTTTGCTAAAATTAATAATGTAAAAATAAAACTACAACTGGATACAGGATCTGAACAGGCATGGCGGAAAATGGGTAAATCCAGTTTATTAACTTCTGAAAAAATTGCTTGTGGAGTTACAGGGAAGAAATTAGAATTTTATGGGTGAAATCAACTGTAACTTTTCTTTTATTTGGAAAACTGAAAAAGCGGTTTATTTATATTAAAGAATAAAGACAATTTATTTGGAATAGATTGGATTGTATTATTCGATCTATGGGACCTCTCAATTAATTCATTCTGCAACAAAATAAACATCGTTACCTCTAGTAATAATACGATAACCGAAAAATTAAAGAAAGAATTAAAAAAAAAAGAGTTTTCCAGAAGTCTTAGAGGGTCTAAGGATAGGCACGAAGACAAAAGCTAAATTTGTACTAAAAGAGAATGTAACACCGGTATTTAAATTTATTGTAAACTTTTTGCGACATTAGAACCTATTAATAAGAAATTAGACAGACTGGAAAAATTAGTTGTATAAAAAGTAGAATATTCTGAATGGCTATCACTAACAGTTTACGTAAAATAATAATAATAATAATAATAATAATCAAAAGTAACATTCAATTAAGGGAGAATTATAGAAACAACCTCAATAGATTAGGGAACTGGAACAAGATAAAGCCTATAAATACCTAGGAATTAGCGAAGGAGATGGTATACAACATACCTAAATGATAGGGGAAAGTGGGAAATGAGTACTACAGGCGCGTGAGTCTGGTACTAAATACCGAGCCGAACTGAAAAAAACAGAATATCAGCCATAAATACCTTGGCCGTGCCTGTGGTGCAGTACAGCTTTAACATCCTTAATTGGACCATAGCTGACATTAAACGAACGGACGCCAAAACGAGAAAGCTTCTCACTTGCTATCGCATGCATCATCCCAAAACTGTCGTTGATCATCTGTATGTGCCCAGATCCGAAGGAGGCAGAGGATTAGTTCAACTAGAACTGTCCTACAAAACTACAACAATTTGCCTTCAAAGATACCTGGAAACCACAGAAGACTGGATGATGATATCTGTCAAAGTAGTAAGCGCCTTTATTCTGTAATAAAAGAAGCCTACAAGTTTCAAATGCAGAAATACAAGTAAAGCACAATACACCGACTGAAACTGTAAAATACATAAAAAAGAAAGCAAAAACAAATGCCACCGACCAGATACAGAAACAATGGCACGATAAACCGCTTCATGGCCAATACTCTGCCCGTACCAAGCAAGCTGATGTATTCAAGCCCCGTTCACATCAGTGGTTACGTAGTGCAGGGTTAATAGGTGAAACTGGAGGTTTTATTCTTGCTGCACAGGATCAGTGCTTATTAACTAGAAATTATCAAGTACACATACTAAAATACTGTGTTAGCCCAAAATGCAAGTTCTGTGATAATGACCCAGAACAATCGATCATCTTGTATCAGGTTGCACGGTATTGGCACCCATTGAATATAAAACCCGGCATGACAGAGTTGGCTAATATCTGCACTGGAAAATCTGTAACTTCTACGGGAAGGAAACTGAAAGAAATTGATATGAACACCACCCAGATCAGGTTACGGAGATAAGACCTGTTACAATTTTATGGGAATAAACAATACACACAGACAGAAAAATCAAAGGTAACCGCCCAGACATTGTTATTAGAGACTGCAAACAAAAAAAGTGCCTCCTTATTGATATGGCAGTCCCTGCTGACTGCAATGTATCTTTCAAGATCTTCAAAAAGTTATCAAAATACAAGGACCTAGAAATCGAAATCTCAAAATAACACATGGGAACATCAAGTTGGAGCCCTTGGATTGGTTGGGAAAGATTCCAATAGACTAATTGAAGGGATTCCTCGAAGCCCATGCCTGAAAGAAATACAAAAAATTGTTCTCACAAGTACAGCCCACGCCTTACGAAGGGCATTGTCTATGTAAAATATGTTTTTTTTTTCAGTGGAAAATGTCATGATGCCATCTCTAACCTTATGTCCTTGGGCGGGACCCGGAAAGAAATTAGAACACATCAGAAATCAAATGAAATAAAATAAAATAATAATAAAATCACGTATGTGCTGATTTTTCAACGGGTTTAAATGAAAGGTTGAAAAATATAACTACCCGTTACCAAGTCGAAATTAAATGGTTTAATTTTTTTCTAAGATGGGTCTTACACTTAGCTACAAGTAAATGAAGATTGCTCAAAACTACTAAAAGTTAGCACTCATAAAGGAATATACAAATTTAACCGACTTCCTTTCAGTATAAAAGTAGCACCAAGCATATTCTAACAGATTATGAACACGATGTTTGCCGGGTTGGATTGTGCACAAGCATATTTAGATAATGTACTTATAAAAAGCGAGGCCCGAAATCAGCATACAGAAGATGTAATATAAGTATTTGAGAGAATTAAAGATTATAGTTTTAACATCAATGGATGAAAATATAAACTGTTTAAATAGTGATTTTCCAAGCGTTGCTTAGATGTGGCACAAGGCCGAAAGTATGGGACGCTCAGTGTGAATCAAACTCACTACTCTGTCGTAATTGTTCTAGCGACACAAGCTTGTTAACCATTACACCACCTCGAGGTGTCCAACTGCTAAAATATCTAGGACAAATTATCGATGCGAACGAAAGACGGCCAGATCCTTTTAGGTCGAACACAAGAAGGGTCATGCCCGCCCCAACAAATGTAACAAAGTTACAAGCATTTTTAGGGTTTGTCAATTACTAGCATGTATACATTTCAAACATGCATGAACTAAAGGCACCCTTGAATAACCTGCTAAAGAAAGAAATTAGATGGGATTTGTCAGACAAATGTCAAAGTGCTTTCGAAGAGATTAGAAAAGTCCTAACGTCGGACTTGTCACTCATTCATTTTGAGATTGTAGTTGCAGCAGGTGCAAATGTGTCGGCCGCTAGAGCTATGTTACTATACAAATATGAGGACGGATAGTCCAATATCTCATACTTCAAGGTCATTAATAGAAGCTGAAAAAAAAGAACTACAGTCAGATAGAAAAGAAAGTGTCGGCCAACATATTTGCTATAAAAAGATTCATAAATTTATACATGGTAGATAATTCACACTACAGGCAAATCATCGTCTATTGTTGTCCATATATAGATCAAAAAGGATGTTCCTACGCATACAGCAAGTAAACTGGATCGCTGGGGAAGTATTTTATTAAACTATAGTTATAAAATGGAGTTTCAACCAACCAAACAAATTGAGTTACTCTGACGGACTATCTAGGTTGCTTGCAAAAATCTGCAAACCAGTAGAGGACACCTTAATTGCAACGATAAGGACCAAAAACGAAATAAAGAATGCATTATACAACACAGGGAGAGAAATGCCGGTAACATTACAGGAAATAAGAATTAAATGGGGAAAAGACGATTTTATATGAAGAAGCAAGATTTAAAAAAAAAAAAAAGGATATTACTAGAAGTAGCTCATTTTCATTATACGATAATGTACTTATGTACGCAGAAACAATTGTAATGCCAGCTACATTGCAAAAAAGTATGCTAAAAGATTTTCATATATGACATCCAGAAATTTCAAGGATGAAATCCTTAATGAGGTGTTATACGCGCTGGCCGAGAATGGACGAAGACAGTGAAAATTAAGAAAAATCATGCAGAGGTTGCGCTCTGGCAGAGAAGTCACCACCTATAAAATTTAAACATTGGACAAAAACCGATATTCCATGGTCCAGAATACACAGACTTCGCAGGACAGCTAAATGGAGCATACTATCATGTGGTCGTAGATAGTTACACTAAATGGGCAGAAATATTGAAATGTAGAAAACTGACTTCCACAGTAACTATAATTTTTTTTACACGAGATTTTTGCAAGATTCGGTGTACCCGATACTATCGTTACAGATAACGAGACACAATTCACGACTAGTTAATTTAGGTTTTTCTGTAAAAAAAATTAACAATAGAACACATTACAGCACTCACCTTATAAATTATTACTAAGACGTAAGGTGAGAACATCAAGAAACAACACTAATACACACTATTTACATTATTCGGACTATTGTCCTCATCTTGGACGCCATATTTATAAACAACGTTTCGGCCGTTGTAGCCTCCGGCCTTCTTCAGGTGGTTGGAATTTCGCACACTGGGGTAGTTTCACGTGCCATGTTTTAATGGATGTCAGTTATCAGTTATCTCCTGTTAATTCCCGTTTCCACTGCCTTAACCAGATATTGAACTCACACTCTTTGGGTCACTAACGCCTTTATCCACTGTACCATGTGTCCTTGAGGACATCCGTGTAAAAATTTCTGGGTATTATAAACCTAATGTCTTCATGAACATATTTTTACCAGTGCTCATATTGCAATTTTTGCTATCATCCACATATTTTTACCAGAGCTCATATTGAAATTTTTGTTGTTATTATCGCTTTTCTCTGGCACTCCTTATTACTGGTTCCCATATTGTATTCATTTCTATGTTTGGCCGGCTCAGGACATTTTTGTGGCCTAGCATATGTGCTGATTCCTTAAGATTCCGAATTTTAAAGATGAGGACAATAGTCCGAATAATGCAAGTAGGGTACATAATACCTCATCTCAGAAATATAGACAAAAATTAATATAATTAAATATTTCAAACCTGGAGATAAAGTGTTTGTTTTTAAAACGTACCAACGTGAAAAAGAATTCTGGGAAGACGGTGTTATGAAAAAACGGATTGGCAAAATGACGTATACGGTACAGAGATAAAGGTGGGAACATAAGCGACATCTTTACCAGTTAAAACGAAGATTCACAGATTTAGTAAGTCTACGAAAAGCAGTACCGATGGAAATATTGTATGACATGTTTGGCATAACCATGCCAACAGAAATTATTGAACCAAGGATTCACAGCAAGAGAAAAAGACCAGCAACGGAATATTTAAATATTGAACCAAAACTGAAGAAATACAGACTCCAGAGAAATCATGTCAAAGGGGATGTGTTATATATGAATGAACAGTGTCACTGCTGACACCGGTGTTTGAACATGAATCCCTAGTTAATGAAAATGTAACTCACCATCTACTATAGAGATATCATGCCATTGACTATGCAGTTATAATTACATGTTGACTATTGTGTTAACCCATATGTTAAAGTCGACTGTCACTTGTTTCAAGATGAATTAGTACTTTTCTTAGCAGCTCTACACAGTGGTGAATTAACTGATAAGTAATCAATAATTTCTCTGTTGACTTGTACTTCTTTGTTGTTAATGTATCTTAATTGCGTTGGTAATTAAATACGTTATTATTTTACACTGAAGTCTTTCTATTACTTTATTATGTACGTGTGACGGAACAGATAATTTTCCTTATAAGGAAACGCCAAATATTATGATTACAATTAATAATTACCATTTTCCTCCTTCTGATACACCTTCTTCTTTTTCTTTTTTTTCTTCTTTTTTCTTTCTTTTTTCTTTTTCTGATTTTTCATTTTCTTTTTTTTCTCTTTTCTCCTTTTTCCCTTTCGCTTTTTTTCCTTTTTCACTTTTTCTTTTTGTTCTTTTTTCTTCTTCTTCTTTTTTCTTTTTCTTTTTTTTTCTTTTCTTTCTTCTTCTTTCCCAGTTTCTAGATCTAACTTCGCTCTGCCATTTTCTCATCATTTACTTTAAATCTTTCAAAATTTCTGATTTGTCAATTAACTATGAAACACCCTTGAAAAAAAAATTCCAACACCTTATTTATGCACCTCTGCTCGCATACATATAAACATGAATACCTACACACACACGCGCGCGCACTTATACATTAACTACGAAAAATTAATTTGTTTTCGAGGCATTAGACTAACTTAGCATCCAACTTAATTAACTTTATGCATGGCACTAATTAATTAACGCTACAAGAATATTTTTCTGTTGCCTTTTTGCGTTTTCGTTCTATCTGCCCAATTCTTCCATTCTCCATTATTTCTTCTCTTTTAATTTCTTCATTTTCTTCGGTTACCTTCTCTTTTTTTGTCTCATTCACCTTCCTTACGTTTCTCTAATTCTTCTATTTCCTCTTTTCAATTATTTTCCCTACTCGTCTGTATTCTCCCTCTTTCTCTCTCACTCCCCCTGTATCTTTCTTTTTCTCCCTCTCCCTATCTCTCTCTCTCTCTCTCTCTCTCTCTTTCCCTATCTCTTCTCTTATTTTTATTGACTTAAATGATTTCCTTCAGTGTATTTCCTTTCGCTTCGCTTTTTTTCAGATTATTTCTTTTTTTTTTCGAGCCCCGGTAATAATTCTCTTCCCATTCTTTTCCGTCTTTTTAACTTTTGAGTTCCAATTTTTCTTTCACTTTCTTTAGATTGTTTTTCCTTCCTGAGTGATGATCATTCTCTCAGTTCCATTAGTCTCTAGTTCATTCTAGAGTCATGATCATTCTCTCAGATCCATTAGTCTCTAGTTCATTCTTCTAGTCATGATCATTCTCTCAGATCCATTAGTCTCTAGTTCATTCTCCTAGTCATGATCATTCTCTCAGATCCATTAGTCTCTAGTTCATTCCTGAGTCATGATCCTTCTCTCAGATCCATTAGTCTCTAGTTGATTCCTGAGTCATGATCATTCTCTTAGATCCATTAGTCTCTAGTTCATTCCAGAGTCATGATCCTTCTCTTAGATCCATTAGTCTCTAGTCCATTCCTGAGTCATGATCATTCTCTCAGATCCATTAGTCTCTAGTTGATTCCTGAGTCATGATCATTCTCTCAGATCCATTAGTCTCTAGTTCATTCTTCTAGTCATGATCATTCTCTCAGATCCATTAGTCTCTAGTTCATTCCAGAGTCATGATCATTCTCTCAGAACCATTAGTCTCAAGTTCATTCTTCTAGTCATGATCATTCTCTCAGATCCATTAGTCTCTAGTTCATTCCTGAGTCATGATCATTCTCTCAGATCCATTAGTCTCTAGTTGATTCCAGAGTCATGATCATTCTCTCAGATCCATTAGTCTCTAGTTCATTCCAGAGTCATGATCATTCTCTTAGATCCATTAGTCTCTAGTTCATTCCAGAGTCATGATCATTCTCTGTTCCATTAGTCTGTTTTTCCTTCCTGAGTCGTGACAATTCTTTCAGTTCCATTAGTCTCTAGTTCATTCCTGAGTCATGACCATTCTCTCAGATTCTTTAGTCACTGTTTTCTTCCTGCGTAATGACCTTTCACTCAGTGTATTGAATTTATTGTTCCTTCAAGACCTATCTCTCACTTCCATTACTTTTTTGTTCTTTCCCATAATAACTTCTCACTCAGTTTCTTTTTCCTTCCCGACTAATGAACTTTCCCTCAATGTATTTAATCTTTACTTCCTTCCTGATTAATGATATCTTTCTCCGTTTCCTTAGATTCTAGTTCTATCCTGAGTCATGACCTTTCTCTCAGTTCCTTTGGTCTATTTTTCCTCTCTGGTTAACGGTCTTTCTTTCAGTTTCATTAATCTCTTGTTCCTGACATGTTTATCATTAATTAATCATCGTTAAGTATCGAAGCTCATGAATGATTTATGTAATGTTCAAATATATATATATATATATATATATATATATATATATATATATATATATAATTCCAGAGTCATATCCAACTTATTCGAGATGATCTTCGCCCTCTCTAACGTTCTAACTTTCTGTCCTGGAGTAACAAGGTGCTCACACGTTTCACGTGCGATTTCATTTTCAAATCTTTTTTCACTGCTCTTTGAATTGACATAGGTGAAACACCTGTCTCATATGATAAACGTCTTATGAACTGAGTTGAATCTTTTCTAATTGATCACCTTGGCTCTAAGTTGAAGTGATGATCCCTCTTCCTTTTGTGACTTCCTGACCCAGGTTATATTTCTACTGTTCCCTCTTTTTTAAACTTATTCACCGTTCTCTTGATGGTTCTTGAATGGACTTTGAAGATGGAAGCAAGAGTATGAATGTTGGCACCGTTACTGAATGTATGAATGATCTTTTTCCTCTCACCATTGCTCAGTTTAGAAGACATTGAGATTGACATAAAAAAACGGTTTTAATTTGTTCTCTTTCTAGATGAATATCTCAAGAGAATTTTCAGTAATTTTTACAACAAATAGTATCAAGATGGCTAAACGTCTTATCTGAAAACCTGGAAAAAGAAACTCATTTAGTGTTGTTTCAGATATTAAAGATTTTTTGGGATGAATAATTATGCCATTACACTATTTGGATTATGTTTTTACACCTGGTATATATATATATATATATATATATATATATATATATACAGACGCAAAATTAAAATATGTGAAAATTAGATCCAACCACCCTCTAATAATAATAAAGATGATAATAATAAAGCATATCCCTAGGGGAATATTCAAGCTTATTCAGAAACTCTTCCATAAAATAATGTTTGAGGATAAAAGGGGGAGTATAGGAGAAGAACTTAAAAGGCGGGGGTCACAAAACCAAACTAGAATTTATACCTCCCAAAATTAAACAACATACAAAGAACAATACGAGGAATTATTTGGCTTAACCCACACTTTTAATTTAGTAGTAAAATGTAAAATAAGTAAATTATTTTTCAAGTTGCTTACTAAACACTTCCCCAAAAATTCAGAATTACATAAGATATTCAATAAAAACACGGTTAAATTAAGCTACAGTTGCACTAGTAATTTAGAAGTAATAATAAATAGACATAATGCCACATATCTGAAATCTAACGTTCAGCAGAATAACACTAGTAATTTATTCAACTGCAGAAATAAGAACAGATGTCGATTAAATGGAGCTTGTAAAATAAAAGCTATAATTTATAACGCAGAAATAACAGATATTAATGGCCAAAATAAAATGCACATATGGTGTACGGAAGGTACTTTCAAATGTAGATGGTACTATCATATGTCGTCATTTAAGCTTGCATATCTTAGGCACAATACCAAACAAGCTAACCATGTGTGGAATTTAAAAGAAAAAACAACAGGTATCCGTTGGTAAAGTGGAAATTTTAAAAAAAGGCAACAATCACAACCATATTTGCAACCTCTGGCAACAGATAAAATTAGCGATTATGATATTTCTAGATCCCAAACACTTTTAAAACAGAAATCTTAAGTCTTAAACCCTTGCTTACATATCAGAAAATTTTTCTTAAGTGCATATGAGGCTGTATAAAAAAAATTATTTACCCCACACCCACAGATGCATTTGCAATACACTTGCTTTTCATTCCTTTCTTCTTCTTCTTCTTCTTCTTCTTCTTCTTCTTCTTCTTCTTCTTCTTCTTCTTCTCGTCCATTTCCTCCTTTCACCCTCCCCCACTAATTTACTATTATTATTATTATTATTATTATTATTATTATTCATATGCATTTCTTCTTATTCTTCTTGTACACCTTTTTCTTCATCTCCACTTCTTCTTCTTCTTCTATACATGTTTCTTCTTCTTCTTCTTCTTCTTCTTCTTCTTCTTCTTCTTCTTCTTCTTCTTCTTCTTCTTCTTCTTCTTCTTCCCCCTCCTCCTCCCTTTCTATTACACCCCACGTCGTGCGTTTGTTTGTTTATTTATATTTTAAATTATAATGTAGCGTTCTTTATTCTCTTTTTAAATAAAAAAAGCGATAGGTTGTCATTTGATAAAAAAATCTCCTGAGGATGCAGTATTGGTTGAAACCAAAGTAGCGGATTCAGGTGATCTTCTGTTTTTTAAAGTTAAACGCTCTACATTTTATTTTTACATGTCTATTCAGCACTTCTTATTACTACTGTTTCCTGGTCTGATTCAACACTGACTATTAACCTTATATATATATATATATATATATATATATATATATATATATATATATATATATATATATATATATATATATATATATATATATATATATATATATATATATATATATACGTGTTGTGTGTGTATCTCTGCGTTTGGTCGTTTTTTGTTTTCGCCTCTTTATGTGAGGTCTGCTTAACCGATGACAAATAACAAGCGCAAAATTTCATAACACCAGAATTGTCTTTCTTTCTCTCCTCAGTATTCCATTCTCTGTGGGAGATTTAATAAAAGCCAAAAATGTTAGATTTATTAACTGTTTGTTCGTTTTTATATCATTCTGTCAGATTCCAATACATACTGGATCTATATTTAATCTCAATACATATAAAAGGTGTTTCATTAAGACGGATCAAAGTCAGCAATAAATTAATCGGTGTTATTGGTTAAAATTTATTTATTTCTTTATTGGATCATGTTAGTTAAGTCATGGCTCTTATGTATGAAAAATAATATCACCCAAATATTCGCCCAGGCTTCGGCGGCACACCTCCTCTCGATAGTTAAAATTTTTGATGACGTCTCTGCATAGTTGCTCCTCGATCTCATCAGTATGCCTTCTTATCTCATCCTTCAGCTTTTGAATTGTTGTTGGCTTGTTGGCATAGACCTTAATTTTGAGATGACCCCAAAGGAAGAAATCTAAAGGCATGTGTTGGCCAATTGATTTCGCTGTTTCGAGAGATGATCCGAGCTGGGAACTTCTCATTGCATTTCTGTTTGAACGTCCATTTTTGTAATAGGTTTCGATAACTTTAACACGTTGTTTGATTGTTAATCTTTCCATGGTTGAAATTGCCAAAAGACATAAGTTGTTAAATCTGAAAGAAAAAGAAAAAATCATTAGACGCTTTAACTTAATTCACATTTAAAATCGGTCCAAGTTATTTGAACAGCCTTTAGAAGTCACCAGATTTATCTGACACTTGATACTGATACCCGCTTCGTCGAAAGACAAATCGTTTAAACTTTTAATAATTAATTGACAATTTTCATCCTATTTTTCTATTGAGCACTTTCTTGGCGAAAAAAACATGCTAGCCTTGAAATATTTTAACCTCTAGTAATTTTACGTATTTTGATAGGTTCTACTGATTTGGATCATGTATATATATATAATTAAAACAATTACCCATCGCTGTACACTTTAACCAACCGTTCCATAGCTTTGATGACATCAATTGTGTGCTCTTAACTTATTTATTTAATAGCCAACAAGAAAGACACAGATCTGAGTTGAAACATATAAAACCGCATATTGAAGGATTATTTAGAGATTTAGTTTTACTCCGAGAATATAATTTCCACAGGGAACACTCTGACCAACCACAAAAATATTCTTTGTTTATTCCTCATCTCGTTGAAAAAAGACGCAGTCCGAAAATTGCGAATTTAAAATCTTTCTCTTCGTGCTTCAATTTAGACAAAAACTACTATATAATAAAAATTATTTTGTTGGCTTTTCATTCGACAATTTCTCTTAGTCCTACTAAGTATATATATATATATATATATATATATATATATATATATATATATATATATATATATATATATATATATATATATATATATATATATATATATATATATATATATATATATATATATATATATATATATATATATATATATATATATATATATATATATATATATATATATATATATATATATATATATATATATATATATATATATATATATATATATATATATATATATATATATATATATATATATATATATATATATATATATATATATATATATATATGTTGATAATAAGAAGACGGAGACTTTAATTATGCATTTCGTTTACAATTTTATTTCAGAATACCGACCGAGATGTTCAGCTCATCTGAATGATGAAACATTCTCGGCAAATGGAGAAAGTACACCGGAAGGACACGTTAGATTGGTAATGGGGAGGGAAGTTGAGAGAGAGAAAAGTTGGCTACAGATAGGGTAAGAGATTAGTGGTTAGTAGTAGTCGGCTTCCTCAACCAAGAATTTATTCTATACTTTTTAGATATTAATATTGGATTGTATGTTACATTGGCCGATACCGTTTGCTGTTTTTTTATGCAGTATAATTCAGGTCGATTCAGATTAATTAAATGGATCTTAATCTAAATAAAATTCGGTATTGATATAGTAATACTTAATTTGTTTTTGTTTTTTTTTAGGCCGAAGTCCGATAGTCAGTGGAGACATTGAGTTGAGGGGAACGCAAGAGGAAGATATAGCAAGAGTAGAAGGCTTGGGGAAGATATATATATATATATTTTTTTAAGCATTACGCCCCAAGCAAGGCGTGAAGCCACTAAAATGGAGGGGGTTGCGGAAGATTTGGAGCGAGAGCAGATAGGAGTGATAGGAGAAAGGATGAGGAGAAGGGTAGTTGGTAGATCAAGGTAACTGGAGATGTTGATTGACATTACATTTGAATAGTTGGAGATTATAGCCTTCAGGGAAGCAGTAACTGGGGAGGGTGTTCCACTGGCGAGAGGTGCGAGGTATGAAGCTATTGGAGTAGAAAAGACGGCTACATTTGAAAGTTTCTACGGTGAAAGGGTGGGAGCGGGATGCCAGCCTCGTAGGGCGCTTGAATTCATGGAGTCTGGGAACCAGTGAAAGCAGCTCGTCAGAGCAGTTGCCGTGGAAGTATTTGTAGAAAAGACAGAGTGAGGCGACGGCGCATCTTTGAGAGAGTGACTGCAGACTAGACGCTAGATCAGGGCCAATTAGATTACATATCCATCTCTGGATCTATACTGGACTCGTTTTCGACGTATGAGGGTCAAGCAGTTCATTTCTTAGAACCAACAGCCAGACTACCCGCACAAAACATTTGATTATAGTGGTAAAGGTTTGTGAAGAATCAACCACACTTTCTGGAAGAGCCGGATATAGAGAACAGGCACATATTATACCACAAGGTCTCCAAACAAACCTCCGCAGGTTTCGAAATTAGTTGTCTTTCTCTTAGACCGGTCGCAACCCAAGTCTATAGGATCCGGTCTGCCTTGCTATTTACCTATAACTGGGGGAGAAGAGGTGGATTCATACCTTTCCCAAGCCCGTAAGTGAATGTAATGAACTCGATGAGAATTCGAACTCGGCCCTCCGATTCCTCAATTCGTTCCGTTATCCATTACTCGAACGTGCCTCCATATATATGAGAGAGAGAGAGAGAATGAGAAATGCTTCAAATGCATAAATTTAACACTAAAAAAAAGCGTAAAAATAGAACCCGCTAATGGATTACTGATACATTGTGTGAAGTGAGACGTGAAGCAGACATTCACCGTGCTGTGTTGATTCCTATGTCTACGCTGTCTAAATCTATCAACGATTTGTCTCTGATATGGAGCCTTTTTCTCCTTGAGACAGAGTAAAATTTACCACTATCTATTATTGCTTTCAGTCCTTTCTTTTTCCCATGTCTCACGTTCTCCCGCTTCTATCACTTTCTCCTAAAATTCAATTTCTCTTCTTTTTTTTTCAGTCTTACATCTATTTCTCTCTTTCATTTTGACTTACTCCTGTTTCTCCCTCCCTCCTCTCCCTCGCTCTTTCTCTCTTTCTCCTTTGTATTAACTTTCTTTCTTCATCTATATATCTGTCCGATCTTCCATTCCTCCCCTTTCTTTACTTCCTCTCTCTTTACGCTCTTTCTGTAACCTCTTCCCATTACCATTTCCCCATTGTCTCTCCCCCACTTCCCTTTTATTCTTTTCTCTTTTCTTCTTTTTTGTACGACTCTTTTATTAACTCGCTCTCATTTTTTTTTAATAAATCTCTCTTCGATACTGCCACTAAACTCGCAATTTTATCATTATTTTCCATAATTATTTTCCTTCTCACCCTACCATTTTGTTCCACAAAGCGACTGACGCCATATTTCTTTTTTAAAAATAGAGGCCTATTTCAAGTCTGTCGACTGATAATTCTGTCAGCTTTGTACTAAACGTGATCCAAGTCACAAATAATTGGTGCTGGCGTACCGTCGTTTAAAACGGGAACGGCTTTCAATAAATTGTCTTATCTTTGAACGTCAAATCCTCACAAACTGTTGATCTAAAACCTGAAAAAGAATTTTTGTCATTTGCTATTAGGCGTGATCGACGAGTTGACTCTAAACATTTCGAAAGCTTAAATTTAAACATTCATTACCATTGTCGTAATAACTATTACTATGTATCAAATGTGTTTCCGTTCTTTTTAGAGACCTTTACTCGAAAAATCATTTCATATACGAATCTAACGGCTATCAGCAACTCAACTTCAGTCATAATGTTATTATTGTATCATTATATCGCTTCTTTAAGTGATTAGAATGTTAGTGTTCATAGAATAATACCCGGGTTTGATTCTCACTATGGTCTATTTGTCCAAGAGGTGACAGCTTGATAATAAGGGCCTAGAAAGACTATCCCAACGCTGGACATCATGCAGACTATACCATGAGTTGACCCAAGACTTGTGGTTGAGCTAGCACAAAGTCATAAGTCACTGTGACCGATGGTTCTAGCGTACTGGTTCAACTATTGATCCTTAGAGATAAACACTCTCTCACAGAAACCGGGATCAGCATATTTGCTGTATAAACCACAGGTTGACTGTTGATTCTAAAAAATCAAATATGTCTGAGCAAGAACCTGCAGCAAGAAGTAGCTAGCCACACTTCATAGTCTCTTGAGATTGGTGGATGCCTACAAGTTGTATTATTATCGACACTCTAGCGCTCGTACCTTCTATTTCCGGTGTTACAATGGCTGATACAAATAATGAATGCAATTTTGAGACATGATTTCAAACTGGACTTCAAATCCACTGAAGCTGCTGATGGAATTCGGGACGTGGGACAAATGAAAAACCTGACCATACTGGGAAAAATTGGTTTAAGATTCCTGCAATTTTAAGACACGATTTCAAACTGGGCTTTAGATCCACTGAAGCTGCTGACAGTATTTCGACGTGGGAGGAAATGAAACAAACACCTGACCACACCATACTGAGCAAAACTGCTTTAAACGTTTTATCAGTAATGATTTGTTCTTTGATGTCCAGTCCAGAATTAGATGGCCATCAGTTGTCAATTGTGTTTTATAAGGCAAGGTAGAAGAGATCGTTGCCATCAACAATTTAAAAAAATAAAAAGAGCTAGGATCCTCGAAAGAGACATACAGAGCATAACATAAGTTTTAAAAACGTACCGTAGCTCTTAAGAAATTAATGTGAATGTGCGGGTGGTGTAATGGATGACGACTCAGAATGAAAAAATGGAGTAACGAGTTCGAATTCCAGTCGAGTTCGTTACGTCCACTTACGCTCAAATATCTTTGGGCAAGGTATGAATTTATTTCTTCCCCCAAATATAGAGTAAATAGTAGAACTTGAAAAATCATTATTATATTAAAAATTGTTGATACTGTATTAACTCGCAAAAATAAGTAATTGTTTTTACAATTCAAAATTTTTCGCCTTTTGTTTCGTTTTTACAACCCAAAAGGGTTGATAAACTTAAAAAAAAAACAAAAAACAATCAGTCGGGAAGTTAAAAATAAAGACATGTTTAAATACACTCCAATATTATCATCTCTCGTTTTGTTTTCGTACAAGTCGTAATTTAGTGGCACTCACCAGAGATAAAATGAATTCTAATAGAAGGGGCTGCAAAAGTACGTATACAGTAAGACTAAAGTCGTGTGTATATGCTGGCGGGGGGGCAGACAGCTTGAACATTTGAGGAATTGATATGTTCATTATTGATATGTTATTATTGATATGTTCATTATTGATATGTTTATTATTGAGGTGTTTATTATTATGTTTATTATAATGCTTATTATTGATATGTTTATTATTGAGGTGTTTATTATTATGTTTATTATAATGCTTATTATTGATATGTTTATTATTATGTTTATTATTGAGGTGTTTATTATGTTTATTATTATATTTATTATTATGTTTATTATTGATGATTATTATTATGTTTATTATTATGCTTATTATTGATATGTTTATTATTATGTTTATTATTAATGTTTAGTATTATGTTTATTATTGACATTTATTATTTTGCTTATTATTGATATGCTTATTATTGATATTTTATTATTATGCTTATTATTGATATTTTTTATTATGCTTATTATTGATATGTTTATTATTATGTTTATTATTGCTATATTTGTACAATCAATATAATACGTTTTGTTTTTCATTGTTGTATACCTACTTTTGAATCCCCTTGTAAAAAGGATTCCAGTATCAAGTTGCTTTTAATAATGTTGTCGTTTTGATTTGGCTTCGATTCATGTATAGTTACCCAATTCTTAAAATTCTGAAAAAATTTTCACAAGGGTTTCTCGGTCTGATCAAACTCGCTAATATATTTTTTTCACTAAAGGTCATCCAGTGCAATATATATATGACGATAATTTTTTCCCCTTTGTCATATATCTTTCCCCTTATTGTTAATTGTGTATGTTATGTTCCCTACTTTGTATCCTGTAGAGCCGGGTCAAAGCTCTGGCCCTTGGGCTCTATAGGAGAATTGTCATTTAATTGATAGCATTTTTCTTAGTATATGGGATGTTCCTAGTAGGACGATAATTTGGGCAACTTGTATGTTGATGTTACCTGGGACACTGTTAGTAAATGTGTCCATTCCTTTTCTCACGAGACCCAGAGGTCTGATTAATATTGGTATAGCCTCAGTCTCCATTCCCCACATGTTTCCCTCAGGTGGTTCTGTTATGTCAATAGGCATAAACCTTCTGATTTTCTTCTTCTTCTTCTTCTTCTTCTTCTTCTTCTTCTTCTTCTTCTTCTTCTTCTTCTTCTTCTTCTTCTCATTATTATTATTATTATTATTATTATTTGTGTATGTCAAGTTTCCTGCTTTGTATCCTGTAAAGCCGGGTCCAAACTATGGGCCTTAGACCCTATGGGAGAATTGTCATTTAATTGATAGCACTTTTCTTAGTATATGAGATGTTCCTAATAGGGTGATCTTCTGGGCACCTTGTATGTTGATGTTACCTGGGACATTGTTAGTAAAATTGTTCATTCCTTTTCTCACGGAAGCTCCGATTATTATTCGTACAGTCTCAGTCTTCACTCCCTACATTCTGTTAATCTCGACCTCCAGGTCCTTGTATTTGGACAATTTCTCGACAATTATCATGGAGGTGTTTATCTCAGATGGTATTCGTATGTCAATAAGTATAAATTTCCTTTATTATTATTTTCATTTTTATTTTTATTTTTATTTTCTTTGATTTCTGGCGTTTACACATTTCTTTCCGCGTCCCGCCCAGGGACCTAAGGTTAGAAATGGCATCATGACACTTTCCACTGACAAAAAAAAAAAATTACATTCATAAAGCCCTTCGTAAAGTGTGGGCTGTACTTGTCAGAACAAATTTTGTATCTCCTTGAAGCATGAACTTCCAGGAATCCCTTCAATTAGTCTACTGCAATCTTTTCCAACCAGTCATAGGGCTCCAACTACAACAGGGATTGTTGATGTTCCCATATGCCACATTTTCGAGATTTCAATTTCAAGATCCTTGTATTTTGACAGCTTTTTGAATATCTTCAAAGATACATTGCAGTCAGCAGGGACTGCCATATCAACAAGGAGGCACCGTTTTTGTTTGTGGCCTTTAATAACAATATATGGGCGATTGGCTTTGATTGTTCTGTCAGTGTGCATTGTGTAGTCCCATAGAATTGTAACAGGTCCTATCTCCGTAACCGGATCTGGTTGGTGTTCATACCAGTTTCTTTCAGTTTTCTTCCCGTAGAAGTTGCAGATTTTCCAGTGCAGATATTGGCCCACTGTCATGTCGGATTTTATATTCAGTGGGTGCCAACACCGTACAACCTGATACAAGATGATCAATCGTTTCTGGATATTTATCACAGAATCAGCATTTTGGACTGACACAATATTTTAGTATATGTGCTTGATAATTCCTAGTTAGCAAGCATTGGTCCTGTGCAGCAAGGATAAAACCTTCAGTCTCAGCTTCCAACCCTGCACTACGTAGCCACTGATGGGTACGGGTTTTGTCTACGTCAGCTTGTTTGGTATGGGCAGGGTATTGGCCATGAAGCGGTTTATCTTGCCAGCTGGTCTATCTGGTCGGTTGCATTCGTCTTTGCTGTCTTTTTTAGGTATTTTGCAGTTTCAGCCGGTGTATTGTGCTGTAGTTGCATCTCTACGCCCATTTGGAACTCCGTTTTGAATTTGTTGGCTTCTTTTATTACGGAGTAAAGACGCTTACTACTTTCATGTTCCTTGACGCATACCATCATCCAGTCTTCTGTAGTTTCCAAGTATCTTTGGAGGCCAATTGTTGTAGTTTTGTAGGACAGTTCTAGTTGAACTAATCCTCTGCCTCCTTCGGATCTTGGCACATACAGACGATCAACATCAGCTTTGGGATGATGCATGCGATAGCAAGTGAGAAGCTTTCTCGTTTTGGTGTCCATTCGCTTAATTTCAGCTATGGTCCAGTTAAGACATTAAAGCTGTATTGCACCACAGGGGACAGCCAATGTGTTTATGGCCGATATTCTGTTTTTTTAGTTTAGCTCAGTATTTAGTACCAGACGTACACGCCTGTAGTACTCTTTTCTTATTTTTTCCTTCATTTGGGGGTGTTGTATGCCATCTCCTTCGCTAATACTTAGGTACTTATAGGCTTCATCATGCTCCAGTTCCCTAATCTTTGTGACAAAATCTAAATCTATTAAGGGTGTTTCTGTAATTCTACCTTTCTTGAATGTTACTTTTGCACATTTATCTAATCCGAAGTCCATACCTATGTCGTCACTGAAGTATTTTACAATATTGAGGAGGCCTCTCAACTCATTGTCGTCTTTGGCAAAGATTTTGAGATCATCCATGTAGAGTAGGTGATTGAATATTTTCTTATTTATTTTGTAACAATAGCTACTGTTGTTCAGTTCATGTGTAAGAGGGATTAAGGATAAACAAAACAGAAGGGGTGACAGAGAGTCTCCTTGAAAGATTCCACGTCGGATATTCAGACGGTTGGATATGGCAGTGCCCCCGGTGTGACTAAGGTATAGTTTGGTGTTCCACATTCCCATAATGTGCTTAAGGAAATTTAATACCACAGGGGAGACTTTGTACATTTCCAAAGTCTTAAGGATCCAATAATGTGGAACATTATCAAAGGCTTTACGATAATCAATCCACGCTGCACTAAGATTTCTTTATTATTATTATTATTATTATTATTATTATTATTATTGTTGTTGTTATTATTATTATTATTAATAATAATTTAAACATCATATTTTAGTGGAGACAAATGTTTGAGTAAACATTCTGTTTTTTATAAACAACATAAATTGAATCTAGCGGCCTGTGCATTCGAGAGTATTTGATCTCTGACAGGGTTTGATCCTCCGTCCCCGTTTGTAAAGAAAACCACCGTCTGATCGGGCTTGCTATATATAGACAGCTTAGACACCGAGGTCCTCACAGCCCAGTATGTTTCAACGCATTTCTCCTTCTATGGCTGAACTGATTAAAGCGCGCAAGATCAGACGGAATTGTTTCCCGTTGCGCTCCCGACGATTTTGAATTCGAGGTTTTCCCTCTTCTAGACTGGTTATTGCTCGGATGTAGGAGAGCCCAGGTTACCCTGCTATTGAAACAAACCTGAGGATCGGAGAACAGATGAATCCATACCTTTCCAAGAGTATTTGTGCAAAATGTGAACGTTGCCTTCTCCACGGCTTTATTGTCAGAGTCGCCGTTTCAGACTGGTGGCGACGCAAGAAGAGAGATCTAAGTTTACCCTGCTATTTAACCCTGGAGAAAAAAAAAGTCAATGATATATTTGCGTAAAAGTGAAAGTGAAAGTGAAAGTATCAGATTAAACAGGAATTTAAAGTCGATCCGTCGATTCTTCTTTTAGCTTCGATAACCGTTGCTCATTATCGAGCAAATACGTCTTACTATCTATAAACATTTACTTTGGAACTTCGTAAAAGTTACTGTTAATCTAAAAACTTTTTTTTTTTTAAACAATTCTAAAGATTTGAAAACAACAACGACTTGAACTGCCTTATGTAGGGTAATAATGTGGTCGAGTTTTAAAAATTAATTTTCGTCTGCTATTTGCCATTCATAGCTATTTTCACTTCCAAATTCATTTTTCTCTCGTTTCTATTTTTTTTATTACCATCACAATTTGAAAGTATTCTTTTCTTAGTTTATTTTGCTGAACAATAGAATTACCAAGACGAGTTTTATTTGTTCTCACGGTTTCAATCATATCAGACATTGTTCAATGTTATTGACATAAGTTCTTTTTTTACTTTTTTGTAGCAGCGCATTTAAACACTCTTAAATTACACCAAGCTGCTTCAAGAATTTCAGGGTTTTTTTTTAAACTAGGGTTTTAATTAAACATAAATAGAAAGCGTAAACATGACATTGCTTCTGCGCAATTTATCATTTTAATTTGTTTCCGAAAGAGCCTGCATATCAGCGTCTTTGAGAAAATGTTCGTAAGATTTAATTGTTAAGCAAGTTGATTTATTCTGCAATAAATTCTTTTGCATTCATGTCTGTTTTCTCTTTCTCCCTCTTGCTCTTTGTTTTCTTCTTTGTCTTCTACTTTCTCTTCGTGTTCATCTTCTTTGTCTTTTTTCCTCTTCGTAGTCTTTTTTTCTCTTCTCTATATTTGTCTCTTTATTCGTCCCTTGCTTTTTTTCTTTCTTTTTTATTTATCCACGTCTTCTTGTCATCTTTCTTTTTTTTTTTTTTTTTGTTTACATCCTTTTTATTTTACGGTTTTCTTCTTTTTTTCTCTTTTTAATATTTAATTAATATCTTTTTTTTTCTTTTCCATTTTCTTTAGTCTTGATTTTTTTTCTTTTTCGTCTTTTACTCTTTTTTGTTCTAGTTTTCTTTTCTTTTCTTCTTCTTTTCCTTTTTCTTTTTCCATACTTTTTTCTTATTTGTGTTTTACTTTTTCTTTTCTTTGTTTTTTCATTTTTCTTCGTTTTCTTCTTTTTTTCAGTTTTTTCTGTTCTTTCTTTCTTTCTTTTTCTTTCTTTTTTGTTTTTCTTTTACTTTTTCTTCTTTTTCTTTTAATCCTTCTCCTGCTTTTTCTTTTTCTTCTTTTTTCACATTATTTTTTTCCATTCTTTTTCTTTCTTTCTTTTCCTTCTTTTCTTTTTCTTTTATTTTTGTTTTAATTTTCTTTTTCTTGTTCATTTTTCTTTTTTGTCTTCTTTTTCATATTTTCTTTTTCTCCGTTTTTTTTCTTCTTTTTTTCCGTCTTTTTCTTCATTTGTCCTTTTTGCTTTTTTTTTTTTTCTTTTACTCCTTCACCTTTTTTTTTTTTCTTTATAATTTTACACACATTTTGTTTGTGTGTAAAAACATCTCGGGATTAAGGCAATGCCAAAGATTTTATTGATTAATTCGATATGAATCTTCTGAAAATTATCGAATTTTTAAAGAAATCTCGTGTGATTGTGTTGTTGCCAGAATCCATCAGATATGTTTTAAACATGACAAAACTAAAATCGTATTCATAATAAAAATTAGATTTTTACTAAAATTATCTTAGTCTAACAGAGAACCATAGGGTGAGGCTAATGACTATGTTACGCCAAGTTCGTTATCGATAAGGTTTACTTTATCTTGAAAATAAATATGCAAGATTCTGGTTTTGAACGGAGGCTTCAATATCTCGATTCCAGTTGCTAGTGTGACATATCTAGATAGAAACAATTAGTATGAAATGTGGAAGTTAAATAGAAAAAATGCAGCAATCGGAAAGCAGACATATGAAGAGGAACTGAAAAATTATCTGCGCAACAAAAAATAAATGTTATATTTGGGAAATGTGTTGGAAATAAAATATTTTCAGCACCTCCTGTTATATTTTAATCTAACAAACGTTATTAGCTGTTTAAATAAATAGCGATCAAAATAAAAATGATGAAAATAATTATTTTAATCTTTTGAAAGTATTTTCGAAAAGACGATATTCTCTTTTAGAAGTTTTCTTTTTTTCTTCAACACGCATTCAACTGTAAAAGATATTGTGACTTACAATCTGACTTAGCAATATTGTTTCTGCTGCTACCGTTTCAGGCGATCAGTTTTACAGACTTCTTCAGATGTGTAATCAGGAAGAAAAAAAGGTTTCTCTTTGTCCCAGAAACGTACTGATAAAAACATATATATATATGTGTGTGTGTGTGTGTGTGTGTGTGTGTGTGTGTGTGTGTGTGTGTGTGTGTATATAAATATAAATAAATATATATATATATAATTATTTATATATTATATGCGTACTTATTAGAAAGCGCTCAATACCAAAGATAGAGTTAACATATTTGGTTGGATAGATGTGGTTTGTGACCCTGGGTTTCACGCTTTTGCTTTGTCTGACGATCGCAAAAGCGTGAAACCCAGTGTCACAAACTCACATCAATTCAACAAATATATATATATATATATATATATATATATATATATATACAGAGTGAGAGAGACACAGAGACACAGAGACAGATAGCGAGAGAGATAAACAGAATGGGTTAGATAGATAGATAGATAGATAGATAGATAGATAGATAGATAGATAGATAGATAGATAGATAATCAGCGGAAATGCACGCGCAGTTTATCAATACAGTTCGCGCTATCTACTAAGAGTCAATCATTCCACGGTGTTTTGGAATGTTTTCTTGGGTCGGTTCTGTGATCTTTACGATGCTTGTCACATTTTAGCAATGTCCTTGCATCAAATTCTAGCAAATCTGCCATCGAAAACATTGAAATATTTTCATCGGGATGTTATTGCATACGATTTAGGTCTGACTAAAGTTTCTGGCTGGCACACGCGTGCCCAGGCCGGTCGAGTACCGGTTCAAGATAGTCAACTTATTCCGCGACCTGCCACAAGTAGAATATTAAGATATGGAAAAGAAATTCTTAGACTCAGCCGTGAGACTGTCACTGCCAAAGATGAGCTTTCTCACATGACTAGAATGGGTTATGAAATCTGTCATATCCATACGAAAAATCTGAGTTTATATAGCGTTACTCTGAACTTTGTCCCTAGCTGTGATTGCCGCGTATATGTTCCCAAATCAACTATTTCGAAGGGTTTGCGGACAAATTTAAATGGCAGATGAAATTATTTACTGGAATAATTGAGCCCTTTCTTTCAGGCTTCGTCTCGAAATTGTCTGATATAAACTTACAATCATCAGAAAATATTTGGTCATCTGGTAGGATGACCCAAAATGCAGATAAAGAAAATTTACTACAGAGATCAACAAAACATATAAAAGAACAGGAAATAAACAAACTAAGAAAAAAAGAAGCAAAAGGTAGATACCAACCTAAACAGTAACGGATGCTGCTCTATTCCTAAGTTATTTCTTTTTTTTAATCCCGGTGGGTCGTAGACGCACGGTGGAATAATGGATTGACGTGTTGAGAAATTGGAGAGCCGAGTTCGAATTCCGGTCGAATTCATTGCATTCACCTACGTGATAATACCTGCCAGTAAATAGCAGGACAGACCGGGTTCTATAACCTTGGATGGTTTACGCAGAAAGAAATGGCGACCTAATGCGGGAAATAATCTGCCTCGTCAGTCATGCATCGAAATGATCGCCTAACTGAGAAGACAGCCTGACAGATCCCAACCCTCTCCAGGCCGGTTTGAATTCTGAGTTTTTTCCTTCTCCTAGGCCACCCAAGGCTATAGAACCCATAGTTAGGGGAAAGAAGAAGGCGATTGATACATTTCCCAATGGTATTAGCACATAAGGATATAAAAAACATGTAAAAGAGTTCAATAAAGAAGATATAAACATGCAATGGATCCAATTGGAATTCGAATCTCCGACTCCCCAATCCGAGACGTTATCCATTACTCCGCCATGCCTCTTAAAGTCACAGCATTACACCTCAAAAGAAACACAGTTTGGTCCGCTACTTAACTTTCATATTCTCACGATCGTTAAGCGTCCAGAACGCCTGATCTCTCTCTGTCTCTCTTTCGCTATATATATATAGAGAGAGACAGACAGAGAGGAAGAGAGAGACGTAGAAAGATTAAATGTAGAATATTTTTAAAAATATACCAACCATACTTATACAAAGAAAATAGATATGTGTATGTCTTTAGATAGATATTGATCAAATTTAGAATGATAGCTGAATATATGACTAGACTTGAGGAGAGATAGAAAGTTGATCAAAATTAGCTACATAGATACATACTATAGTTGCAACCCTGATGATGATCTCAGAAAGAAATGGAAAGTACTTGGGAAATAAAAGTTATTTTCACTGTTACAGTGCCTTCTTACATAATTTGATTGCAATACACGGAAAAATATTCGCGAATATGAAAGGATTATGCTAAAAATAAGCAGACATAATATTTGTAATTTATTTAATCAGACATATCTCTTTGCATCCAAAAAAAAGGCTGAGAATGTATTTTATTTTTAAAAAATATATTCTATATTTATATAAAAAGATATTTGCTGTAAGTATACAGCATTAAAATATGTGTGATATAGAGAGAAAGCGAAACTGATTTAGTTAAATAGATAGATAGATAGATAGATATTCTACCAGAAAGTGCTGCATCTAAAATCTGACGCAGACGAAGGGCGCATTCCATGTTCAATTTAACAAATAAGTAAGCTCATTTTGAGAATATTATCACCGCGTCATAGTTTAAACAACACAATGCAAGATGTGGAACGCAAAAAAAATAAAGAAAATCGTTAGGGTTGTCGCCGGGTTAATTGGAGGTTTGGTCTCCGGCATCAGCGTTGTTTTAAATTGCCATGATCATAGAACGATCGTATATTGTTTGAACGGTGTTGGTTAAGGCTGCGGGAAATGGGAACAGATTGACAGCGGCTGAAAGAAGGGTTTGAGAGAAAGCGGTGAGTGTCATTGTAAAAAGGAAGATGGACTCATCTGTCACGTGACTCGATTTCGTCTGTAATTTCGAGGTTTCGAATACGAAAAAAAAAAAAAAACAACGAGAAAAATTACAGCATTCCGCGAGATTTACACAGTTCTCTTGAGAGAGATCACAATTGACAAGAGCTGTTCCATGAACTGGCGATATCCCCTTTTCCCCTACAAATATTTTCTTTATTTTTATTGACATCTTTTACATTTTTTTTTATATCCAATTTTGTTTATATATATATTTTTTAAGCATTTTAAGTTGCTTCTCTCCCTTTTTTTATTCTTTTTTGTGGTTTTTATTTTCTTATTTTTTTCATTTATTTATTTCCAGATGAGAAATTCTATGCAATGGCGTTGTACCCGCCTCCGCAAGATCAGGTCTTTTATTCATTTTAACGTTTTTTTTTGTTTTGTTTTGTTTTTTGGGGTTTTTTTTTTGTTTTTTTTTTCATTTTTCCTTCTTTCTTTCCCTTCATTTTTATTTCTTAGTTTATTTTTACTTTGGTTTTATTGTTTTTATTTTGTTTATTTCTACTCGTGTCATCTTCTGCCCTAGGGCTATTAAATTTGTTTGACACTTTAATGATTATTTTGAAAAAAAAATATATACCTTTTATCTCTTTTAATTTAATTTTTTTTTTTTAGAAACTATAAAATTCAGCCCAGTTCTTGTATTTTGTCTTTAAAATCCTTCCAGTCTTAAAAAAAATGTGGGAAACAAAAATCTCGAAAATTAATTTTTAAAAACTAAGTTGAATTTTATTTTATATGAATTTGTTTTATTTTATTCACGCAGGTGTAGCAAAAGGGTTCCCTTTGTATTACGCATGCGTAATAAAGAAATCTTACGTCATCCACCAGCACAAGCTGAATTTCTGCCATTATTTTTTTTCTTGGCAAACGCTAATATTTTCTATTGTTAGCTAGGATGTATACAAACAACTTGGAAAGGTTTTAGAAAATATTCAAATTATAAATTATGTAACGTTAACTAAAATTAAACTTTGTAAGAAAAGTCCATAAAGCGCCAGGAAGTCTACGTTAAGGATAGTGTTGTTGTTTTTTTGTTCATTACACCGTAAAATGAAATGACGTTTTAAAATTCTAATGACAGAATGAAGGACTTACGGTATAATTCTTTTTCTGAACCTATAGACACCCTCTGGACTATAAGGTGACAATTAGAGCATGTAGTTCTGGCCTATGCTCAATGTTGTTATTATTATTATTATTTTTATTTCCTTTGATTTCTGGCGTTTACACATTTCTTTGCGGGTCCCGCACAGGGACCGAAGGTTAGAGATGGCATCATGACACTTTCCACTGACAAAAAAAAAAAATAAAATTACATAGATAAAGCCCTTCGTAAAGTGTGGGCTGTACTTGTCAGAAAAATTTTTTGTGTCTCTTTGAGGCATGGACTTCCAGAAATCTTTTACAACCAGTCATAGGGCTCCAACTACAACAGGGATTGTTGATGTTCCCATATGCCACATTTTCGAGATTTCAATTTCAAGATCCTTGTATTTTGACAGCTTTTTGAATATCTTCAAAGATACATTGCAGTCTGCAGGGACTGCCATATCAATAAGGAGGCACTTTTCTGTTATTATTATTATTATTATTATTAATAATAATACAACGCAGTTACTAAGTGTGATGTGGTGTAATGGATAACGGCTCGCGATGAGAAATTGATGAACCGAGTACAAATTCCTGTCGGGTCCCTTAATATCACTTATACACTTAGGAAAGGTATGAATCCACCTTTTCTTCCCTATGGGCTGAATAGAAAGACAGACTAGGTCCTATAGCCTTGATTGTCAAATAGTCTACCTCAGAAAGAAACGGAAACCTAAAAATCTGCTGCCTAGTCAGTTATAGTGATTTTCCAAGAAACCACTGAGGATCGAACTCAGTACTAAATCGTAATTGGTTCTAGCGAGACAAGCTTGCTAGACATTAAACCACGTTGAGGTGCCCAAAATGATTTTCTAAGCGAACCTTAGATGTGACACAAGTCCGAAAGTATGGGGCACCCACTGAGGATCAAAGTCAGTACTCAATCGTAATTGGTTGTAGCGAGACAAGCTTGCTAACCATTACACCACACCGAGGTGCCCTTCTTAGTCAGTTACAAATCGACAGATACATGATCGCCTAAGCGTGTATCACGGATAACACATGACTTTGTTACCAAAATCACTCCGTGTTGGTTTTGAATTCAGAGTTGGCCTTCTTCAATAACTGGTTGCCAATCAAGACTATCCTACCCTGATTAAATATTAATACTATTTAATCTATAACTGAGGGGGTGGATAGCAATGGATTTATATATTTTCTAAGGGCAAGCAATGGTCTTGGCTAGATTTGAACTCAGTTCAGCGATCCACTAAGCGCACATGGAAATCATAACTACTATTCATATTGATAAATAAGTGGAGAATATCTTTGTTGTAAAGATCAAGTGAAGGTAGTACCATATATTTTAAGTTGAGATGAATTATAATTCTTCTCTCATAATCTTTAAACCTGCAAAAACCTCCAAGAGAGTAAAATCATTTTTTGCTGCTTGGTTCACTGTGTCTTGCCAAATCCTCGTTAGAATCTATCTTTCACATTTATAAGTCTACTATTTCTCCGTGCATTGAATATTGCTGCCATATCTGGTCTGGTAATTCGTCTATATATCTCGAGATTGTCGACAAAATCGAAAGAAGGGTCTGCAATGTTATAGGTACTCAACTGGCATCTCGAGTTCAGTCACTTTCCCACCGCTGTGATGTGGCTTCCCTCTGTCTTGTCTTTATTTCTATAAATATTTTTATGGCAGTTGTTCTAATAAGCTCCTCTCTTTGGTACGAATTCTACATACGGGAACTTGTTAGAACTTCACAGAGACATGTGGGATTATGGTGACTGTAGTAAGAATGGTAAATAAGAAAGTGTTGTTTTAGTGTAAGGAATATTATACTTTGTCTGGGTCAGTGATTGTGGCTATTAATAAATACAAAAATATTATTAGCAGCCTTTCCTGCTTTTGAATTTCTGCGACTTTTTTCTATTTTTTAAAGAAATAAATATTGTTCTTGGTATCTCGACTGCATGAATTTAGCCTTCAAACCAGATTAGCAATTAGGTCTCTTTTTTTAATGTTATTTAACATGTAACAAATTAATGTAATGATTTTATTCTCTTGGAGGTTTTGGCAGGTTTTAGCGATATCTTAAAGATTATGAGGGAAGAATTATAATTCATCTCAATGTAATGATAAGTCATATTCTAATAGTTTCTTATCCCGAACTTCTCTCTTTCCATTTTTCCTTGCCACCTACAATTTAAAAAATTTAAATGAAACGTTAATCTCCATCTTCGGCCTTCCTGAATCCTTTTCCTTTATTCTCCTTTTTTCTTTGCTTATATCTTTTCATTCTCTTCCACTCCTATGGACCGCTTGCGTCATGATGACAATATCGCCTTTCCTGCAGTGAAATTCTTAAAAAGTAAGATTAACTTATGCTTATTTGGGCAGCAGCTGTTCTTTTAAGCATGTATTGTTAAATACTACAGGCATGTTTGTTATCTTCTATTTAATAAACTATTTTACCTAAATTAATATTCTTTCGCAAATGTTGTGTGTGGCCGAAAATCATGTTTTGTTGTTTCAAGTTTTTGACTCAAGTGAGTCATCATCAGGATGAGGAGAAGGAGAAAAGAAAATTAAGTGTGTTTGAAGAATTAAATTGTATCACTTTTTTAAGTGTCGTTATTTTTTAAAAGAAAAATACAAATTCAGTCAAATGCTGCTTCATACATAAAATTGAGCAACGTCAATGTCTTTAATAACACATTGTTTGGTATTGAAAGTAACGTTATTTATCTATATTTCTGAGATAAGGTATTATGTACATTATTTACATTATTCAGGCTATTGTCCACATCTTTGTCGTCATATTCATTACAACGTTGTACGCTCCGGCCTTCTTCAGGTGGTTGGAATGTCGAACTGAACCTTTTATTTCGCCATGTTTGCGGACACATGGCACAGTGGATAAAAGCGTTGGTTAGATCCAGTGACAGGACCCAAAGAGTGTGAGTTCAATACCTGGTTAAGGCAGTGGAGAACTTTCAGAGGGAAAATTAACAGGAGATAACTGATAACTGCCATCCATTAAACATGGCACGTGGAACTAGAACAGTCTATCCCAGTGAGCGAAATAAAGGGTTCAGTTCGACATTCCAACCACCTGAAGAAGGTCGGAGCGTACAACGGCCGAAACGTTGTAATAAATATGGCGACAAAGATGAGGACAATAGTCCGAATAATGAAAATAATGAACGTTATTTATATTCGGACTCATCTTTGTCGTTATTATCACAACAACAGCCAAACGGATTGAAACGTTGGTTTGTGAATTTGGTGACATAGTGATTGTGAGATCAATCCATGGGTCGGGCAGTGAGTACTTGTAAACAGGGCGAGCAATAATTGAGCAATACTTAAAATAAGAACTACACGATATATCTAGACATGGACTGTGCAAGAAAAACAGTCTACCACCGTAGATTAAATAAAAGTTTCAAAGAATTCCATGTAGGTTATCCAGATCGATATACACCTGAGGAAGGCCGGAGGTTACAACGTCCGAAACGTTGTGATAACGACAAAAAATGTGGAAAATATCCCGAATATAAATAGCGTAAATAACGATAATCCTTCATCCCAGAAATCCAACTAAATTGTTTGTAGGTTATTCAAAGCCAAAAAATGATTTAAGAGTGTAAGAATTTTATTTTTTTGCAGGATGGGGAGGATGGTAATGATTTAGTGATACATGTCTTACTAATTAACCCATAGCTGAGGGTAGAAGAGACAGGTTCATAGCTTTTTCCAAGGGTATTTGCGGGTAAGTGAATATAACTAACCCAACTGAAATTTGAACTCGGCTCTCCGATTAACAATTCTGAGCCATTATCCATTATACTACAAGCACATCCATGCTTGCTGCACCTGGAATTCCTAATCGGTCACCTATCTAGATACGGACCAAGCTCGACCTTGCTTAACTTCGCTGACCGTACGGGAACCGGTATTTCAAATCGATGCGTCTGTAAGCCTATTTTCTTTTGAATTTGGCAATTTACTAGAAACGGTTAAATATGATTCTCTATATCTATAACTGTAAAATGTGTGTATAGTGATTTTCTAAGCGTAGCTTGGGTGTGGCACAAGGCTGAACGTACGGAGCACCCAGTGAGGATCGAACTCACTACTCATTCGTAGTTGTTCTAGCGAGACAAGCTTGCTAGCCATTACACCACCTCGAGGTGCCCTCTAACATGTGTGTGTATGTGTGTGTGTGTGTGTGTATGTATGGCTAGGCGTAGCTGTAAGTCCTGTGCCAACAGTTTCTCCTATGACGTTGTGGAACTATCTTCTGGCTTCTTGCTTCTCAGTCAACTTTGATCTTCCATACTTTAAATACAATGTAAATCGCTATCTACGGTCTTCTTGTTCTTTTATTGTTCTCACTCCTTAATAGTGATTTTTATCTAATACTCAGCAACCCCTTACGTCTTAGTGGCTTCATTGCCTTCTTTGGGATTAAATGATTAAAAAACATCTTCAAGTAGCACTTACATACACTTCAGGTGTTATCGAAACTGTCTTCTTCAATTAAATTCTTTAAATCCCGAAGTTTTACTTTCGTTTCGTCTCTGGCGTTTTGTGGTCTATCAGTAATCCCTCTGGCTCCAACGCTACATTACAGACTAAAGGGACAACGGAAAATATTGTTTAGATTACTTTTTACTCCTTTATTTCGTGGAAGATGGTAGTAGTAGTATTATTTCTTGGAGGAAGCAAGAGAGAGAAAGTTTGGCCAACTACTATTCAGGTTTGTATCACTAAGAACTCTTCTAGCGTTGAACTGTCTTCGCTAGAAGTGTCTTCTACTATGACAAACGTAATGGCTGTTTACATGCATTTATTATATTAGAACTTAAAGCAATCTATTCCTGTCAGAATACCATGCCTATGGGGTTCAAACCAATCAGTTTGGGTCGTCAAACTAACCCCATTCATTTTAGGTTGTCAGAGTTCTGACCAGTAGTTTTTTTTTTATTTGGGACTAGCCTACGAATTCTGTAGCAATATTTCGAATTTTCTTTTAGAAAACACATACTTACCCATAATCATAAATATAAGACAATCTAAAGGTGCGATATTGGTGAAGCTTGCTACTCAAAACTGTAGTTCCGCTCTCTTAAGCCATCGATTTGGTAATATTTCTATTGAAATATTCTCTTAAGACGCATGAGGATTGTTCATATATCTCTAGCGAACTTCAGTCAGACAAAATTGTGTAATGCTATACAAAATATACTCCATGTTTGTAACTTTTTTCCATACTTAATTTGTCAATATGGTCTCTGTTATACTAGATCATACCTATTCTATTGTAAATAGACTCTCCCACAGATAATAAGTAGTGGCAGTCGCCAGTGGGCTCAGTGAGTTGAGTGAGTCAGTCGATATCGGACATTAAAGTATCAACCACCACAACTAGATTGCTGCGTCATTAACTATTATTTTCAAGTTCCTAACGTTTTGTACATCGAACCTAATTTAGGAACGACTTAGTGAAATACAAGCTTCCACTGTGAAAACTACTCTACAACAGTCTCCTAGCTTATTAATGTTGTATAGCACTATATTCTCTATACTAGTGACATTGTAGCGTACTAAGCATAAAAAGAAGGCGCTCTCAGATCATTGTGGAAGAGTTAACGGTACGGGTAGTGGAATCGGAGATCCGGGTTTATATTTTGGCCGAATAACCATTATTCACGCTTTTCTGTGAATATCGAACAGAATATCCACTAGATATCGATTAAATAGGAAGATAAACAGAACGATTTAGCAGTGGGTGGCAACCGGTATAAGAAAAAGAATGCCCTGAATTCCAAACCTGCAGAAAGCAATTTGAATGCTCCATTATTTTCCCAAGAATGCACAGCAATTCACAGTTAATAAAGAAAAAGAAGCAGTGTACAATCATGATCGCCTATGTCCTGAAGGAAAATGTCATTAAAAAAAAAAAAACAATGTTTTAAACTTCATATTTCCTATTTGTCACTGTTCTGTCAGTCATTTACACAAGTTCGATACGTAGGGTACTCATTATTTCATTTTGCTCCTCCTTGTCCTGTGAGTGGGAAACACTCCAAACCCTCTGTTCTGATTATGTGACCCCAAAATTATAACTGTCCCTTTCTGATATTGAGCATTCTTCTTCTTCTATGCACCGTGTCTCTTCACAACGTCGATGATCATGGATATCCAACATTTCCTGTCCTTTGGAGCTCTAATAATTTTTTATCTCTCTTAAAACTTGTTCCAACATCCATTTTCTCAAGCACGCTAGACAGGTTATACGATGTTTTCCTCTTTCCTTCTTGCTGTCTTATGAGTATCAAAATCCCCATGCCCTCTTTCCTAAATATATGCTCTGAGAATTTCAGACTGTCGTTTTCTTATATCAATTATAACCCTCCTTTTTGGTTCCATTTTCTCTAAAATTTCGTAATTGTTCACATGTTCAGTCCACGGCATTCTCAGCATTCTTCTGTAGAATTACATGTTTGTTGTTTCAAATCTGTTCCTCATCCGAAAAGAGATTGTCAAGCATTCACTGCTATATAGGAGCAGCGATATTACATAACACTTCAGTACTTTTCTTTTGTTTCTAACGATCATTTCTGCTTAGCTATTGGAAGGCAACTTTCGCTATTCCAATGAACCTTCGGATTTCAGTGCCGTACTTGTTGTCCTCAGTTAAAACACTTCCCAAAAATCTTACTGTTTCTTAATACTTTGCTTAGCTTTTGGAAGGCATCTTTCGCTATTCCAATGAACCTTCGGATTGCAATATCGTACTTGCCGTCCTCCGTTAAAACACTTTCCAGATATTTTACTGCTTGCATTTGTTTGATTTTGTTATCTCCAATTTGTAATTTGTATGTTGGACAGCTCCCTTTTGCTGACAACCATGCATTCTATCTTGCAACTAATGTTTAGTTCTTTCTTCTTACTTTCCCTCACTACCTTCGCTGGGTGCTCTTGTAGTTTCCTTTACTTGTTTGCTAGCCACACTGTGTCATCTGCATATTATGAAACTTCTTCGTTGTTCGCATGTTCTGAACACCTCTGTCGCTTCGGAAGTTGTTCGATACTAAATGAGTGTCAAATAGCTTTTTGTATTTTGCTGAAGTAAATTTATAATGAATTATTTTTTTCTCTTTCTCTGAGTTTGTAATGTGTCTGCGCTTGTGTTAGAATGTGTTCTTTATTCTCTGGAGAATTGCATCTGACACTATAATAGACAACCTTCAGTAAATGGCAAACGAAAAACATTGCCAAAAAGGAACAGGTGCATTCAGGTGATTAAAATAGTTCGTTTTTAGACTCCGTGTGATCATTTCGGTGAGAGATTAAAAAATATATATAAAAAAAAAAATGAAATGTGAAGGAATTAAGATCAGCGACGAGAGAATTTATTTCTCTCGGGATTGAAGAAGTTAGGGCGAACTTTGAAAAAAAAATATAGTTTTCTCAACTTTCTTTGTAGACTTCTCACAACACTAAAGATTTAAAAAAAAACTAAAAACAAAACAAAACAAGAAAACAAAAAAACAACCCCAAAACACCAATAAAGAGATTGGGGCTCTGAGAAGACACCTGCGTCAGGTTGTCGCAACAAATGTGTTTTAATTTATTCTTCTTGCGTTTATTGCTTTATTCATTTTTCTGTTCACAAAATATTTATTTCCATTGGTGTCAAAAAACTGTACTGTATTTTTATCACACACACACACACACATATATATATATATATATATATATATATATATATATATATATATATATGATAAAAATATAGTTTTAAGGTATGCAATATTTATGGGCAAAAGAGCGCAATATCAGAGATAGAGCGTATGTAAATGTAAAATTGTATATATATATATAATTCATAATATATATATATATATATATATATATATATATATATATATATTAAAATAATAAGAAAGAACAGTAAGTTTTACAATCTGGTGTTCTAAATTATTATTTTTCTTTTTTTAAAGAAACAGTGCTCGTTATATAAACCGTAGAGCATAAAATTATAATTATTTACAATTTCAAAAATGTGGTCCCATCGCTACACATTAATTACTATGTTTCAAAACAAAAACCAAAATTTTAAATTTAATTATAAAATTAAATGTAAAATCCATATCTCCATTCCATTCTCAAGCGATGTTTGAAATAACCAACTTAGAAGCTTACTTCACATATAAGCTCAGATAATTTTAATATTTTAAACTGTTATGGTTACAGAACATATTCAATCATTTTAATAAGGGGTGTGTTAATTTCCCTAGACAACTTATGTATCAAATATAAGTTATTTTCTAAATCAGGTGAAGTTAAGTTGGGGGGGTAGAGGTGCCTGCTCACAATGACATCCATTTTTGGAGTGTCGTTTGGCTTTTTCAATGATAAAAAGTTTTTGGCATTTTTACTTGACCCTTAATTTATAATATTATATATATATATATGTATAAATATATATATATATATATATATATATATATATATATATATATATATATATATATATATTATTTACTACAAAACTTATTCGGCCATCCTCTACCTTTTGAGTCTTTCTTGGGCCTTATATTAGATGAACAGTAGTATTAAAGAAAACTGTAATTGCATCATAGGGAAGATAATCGAATTTCAGATACAAATCAGGAAGTGATTCCAAGTTTTGTGGAATAATAAATATCGCATAGAAAATATGAATAGAAAATTATCTATAATTATTGTAGCGTCAGACATAACAGAGAAATAAAGCGGAAGTAACAAGAAAGGGAGATAACTCAAAGTGAACATTAGAATTAACAAGAAAATAAGCGACAAAAACGAAAAAGAATTGCTAAGAAGCGAAGACGTTTTCAGAAAAGGTTAGAGTTTGAAACCTGCTCAATCCACGACCTACTTAAACAGCAAATTGCTTTTTATTGAAAAACAGAAACTAAGAACCTCAAAAATGTAGCGACAAAATCTTAATAATAAACAAGAAGTTGTAAGCACACCTTATGGTTCCAAAATCAAAATATGAACAACAGTCATTCCGGTAGATATTACTGTTGTGTCTGAAGTAATAACAGATGAACTATAAGATCTGTTCCTCAAAATGTGAAACTCAGAAAAGCACAAGACATATATGGCATAGTAGCCGACATTTTGAATGATGTAAAAGAATTACATAAAGAATTAGCAGACATATTCGGAAAAGAAAAAATACTGCAAAATGTCAGGCTCAGAATAAAGATCCTGCATTATAAAAAAAAGAGATAAACTATCAAATACGTCTAATTACTATCAAAAAGAAGTAAATTAGATAGGTTAACTGTTTTGCTTTACGTTACTTAATGCCCAATAGAAAACCTACACACCATAGAACTTCGGGTCAAGAAAAAAAAACAATAAAATATAACAAACCGTTCTGTTTAGATTTTATTGACTATGAAAAGGCATTTGACTCGGTATAACACTCAGTAATCTTTAACGCGTTGTAAAGATAGAGTATTAAGGAACCTATTTAAATCTTAGTGATAATATGTACGATATCAGTGCTGCAATGATTCGAATACACAAAGAGACGAACAAAATAAAGTTTTGAAAACATAAGTTGATAAGATATCAGCAAAACTTTCTATTTACAGAAAACTTGAAAGTGTTTCCGGAAAATGCGCTGGAAATAAACAGAGAATATATAAACTCTCTCAGTGCTTAATAATATCTGAATCATCGGAAGAATTACAAATGATCTGAATAGTGAAAAGTTCAATCTATATTTAAAAATGAAAAATAATAAAATGACATTTAACGATAAGGTGAAACGCACTTAATAAAAATACTGAAATGCTAATATGATTAAAATGTAAAGTGTATAATGAATGTCTAAAGTAAACTGTGATATGCCAGCTTGAAACTTAGTGTTTAACAAAATCTTTACAAAGCAAACTTAAAATACACACAGTTTACTAGAGGGTTAATGCAGACGATAATCCGTAAAGACAAAAAAGAAGTCACCATAAAACAGAGAACAAAGCCACCTAAAAGATATATAATTTATTAAACTACAAAAGCTGACCAGTACGGAAGACATCGCAATACGAAATAATAACAGGTGGAGCAAAAGGTTGCTTAACTGGTGCTTAGTCGATAGGAAGTGTAGCCTCAAAACACCTGATAGAAAACATAGTGCGAGGAAAGAGGTCAGGATTTGACATAAACTAATTATATATTTAAACGGGGAATGTGTAAACCATCTATGTATTGTTGTGGGCATTTTATTAATAGCAGAATAATCTGAAGAATTATGAGAAAGAAGAAATGACAACAGAAAAATTCTCAATGTAGGCTTAAAAATGAACAGAAATAAAACGGAAAATAATGCCCAATTTGAACTTGTTCGAAAGGATTAGATGGGGGGAAAAAAGACAATTAAAATATGCAACAGGAGATAATATTGAGGAGAGACCGTATGAAAATATAAAGCAAGGCATGACAATAGGATGGAAAGTATTTAACAAAAGCATCGAAGAAATGAACTCTTTGTCTTCGCAATTTGATTAAAACATTAATTGTACAACGAATGTATGATGACAGGTACGACGTTCAGGTGAGACATTAAACAAAATCACTTGAAAAGAAAATTGTAAAAAATACACAAAGAGTAATGGAAAGAAGAAATTAAAGGATAACTCCGAGAAAACAGTTCACATGTATCAAAGAACCGAAAAGATAGAGATATCATAGATTTAATTAAACAGCAAAAATTGCGGTAGAGAGACATATATCAAGAAGAGAAAATAGCAGATGAAGTCAAAAGTTGCTTTTTTGTTGCAGAGTTGAAAAGAAGAGACAGAATAAAGAGAAATTATATAAATGGCTTTACTGAAAAGAAATGGCTAGAGAATTATCATCATGGAAGGTTTGTTTTTTTTTAAAAAAAATGACCATGCAACGGTTGATAATGATGATCATGATATAAGTTGGTCACTACGTTGGTAGATGAATGATAAAATTGATATGAAACAAAAAAAATTATTTTACAATATAATTTCCCTCCTCCTCAACGAACGTATATTTGCTTCATGTAATACAGGCATCAATCATAATAGGGTAAAAGATCAATTCAAAATTCAGCTAATTTTATTAACTATTGAAGTTATTGGAAAGTAATTATGGATACTCAGATATATATTATATCTACATACGTGTATTTCTGTGTATATATATATATAGATATATTATAAATCAATTGATTTAAAATATGTTTTTTTTCGCTACACAGTTCTAACCATGTTTCAAAAATGGAAGCTGAAAGCTTCGAATTTAATTTTGTAATTAAATTAAAGACATTAGTTCGATTTCATCCTCAAGCGAATTATAATATTAATGCTCTGTAAATTTACATTGAGCACTATATTGTAAAAATAAAAATATCTATAAGAACACCCGATTATATATCTTACTGTTCTTTCTTTATATATATATATATATATATATATATATATATATATATATATATCAAGAGGCGAAAGACGTCGCCTAAGATAAATTTTCCTTTCTCATTATTCATATATATATATATACTAAATATGTTGGTTTTATCACTGATATTGAGCACTTTCCAATAAGTACCGTGCATATATAATATATAAATAATATATATAATAAATTCCATATATATATATATATATATATATAAATTTACAAATAGCTGATCCAAATGCAACTTTGGATAATAAGTGCGACATTACTGTAATTATTGAACAATATAGTTCATGCCACTTTGACAGAAAAATTACCAGTAAAAAAGAATTCTCTCATCACCATATTTGTATAAGAACGCACAATTGTAAAATTTAAATTCAAACTCAGCGTTGCGACAGCACGCTCCAAAAACAATGACTCATTTCTAATAGCATTTTCGGATTACAACAATACATATATTTTTTTTGTCCTCTTATTACTGAGAGAAAAAACAAGATCAAAATCTATTCCATACCTGAGGATGTCTGTAGGAACAGACAAAGCTTGTAAAAAAAATAATAAGAACTCATGCAACAGAAATTTATAGAAACAATGATCTTTTCAATTCATAAACAGGTTCGGGGTTTTTGTATATTATTTGAATTGTTCGCGACGATGGATTTCTCGCCAATTAAATCATTAACCTTTGTATTTTTGTTTTTTGTATGAATAATTCATGAATTTGTAAAAATTAATTGCACCTTTATTCAAATATATATATATATATATATATATATATATATATATATATATATATATATATATATATATATGCCTTGATAAAGTCCCTCAAAGCACGAAAAACTTCGCCTAAGAATAGTTTTCCTATTGTCTCCTGTTACTGAAATATATATATATATATATATATATATATATATATATATATATATATATATATATATTATATATATTTGCATAGTCCATATATATGTGGGTGGGAGGAGAATATGATACTTTAATTTCTGCATATCTCAATAATTTTAGCAGATGAATGACAAATTGGAAATGTTCTGTGTAACGGGTTTTGTCTTCTGGAAGGGCTTCGTCGGACTAAAGTAATGTTTTTATTGATGAGATTATATACTCGTAGGAAGGGGAGGGGTGATTTAAAAGAGAAATGTTATTAAGTAATATATATAGAGAGAGAGAGTTCCTGAGAGAGAGAGAGAGAGAGAGAGAGAGAAATAATCACTTCAGTCTGAATATTGCAATGAAATGTGAAAATAACACTCAGAATCCAAATACATACTGCATATATATATATATATATATATATATATATATATATAAATATATATATATATATATATATATATATCAGATGTTATTAATAATATATATATAGAGAGAGAGGGATCCTGAGAGAAAGGGATAGAGAATGTAAAATAATCACTTCAGTCTGAATATTGCATTGATATGTGAAACTGACACCAGAATCCAAAATATACACATATATATATATATATATATATATATATATATATATATATATATATAAACGTTTTTGAGTAAGAGAAAGAGAGAGAGAGAGAGATCCTGAGAGAAAAAGATAGAGAACGTAGAAATAATCACTTCTGAATATTGCTTTGAAATGTGAAACTGACACTCAGAATCCAACATTCATACTTGCTATAACTATAAGCGCTCTATCTTTGATCCTGAGCACTCTTTCTAAACATTTTTAATTCATATATATATATATATATATATATATATATATATACCGATACATACATACAAATGGTAGTTATAGTTATTTTGCGCTTTTTTATACGCATATATGTATTTGGAGAAGTGGTTACTGTCGTATTTTGTTTTGTTTTTTTATTGTTAAATCTAAATTCTTTATATTGTTATTCAAAACTATCTGCTCTCAAGAAAACCCCTAAAATGCAATCGGCAAATCCAGACCCTTTTGTCCTTCTTTCGAAACAACTGGGGTCCGGATCGTCAGATGAGAGGCAGTTTTGGCTAAGGCTTAGGCGAAGTGACTGGGGTTCGATTGGGTTTGGGGGGTCGCGCTTTGCTGCTGACTCATCTCATAGAATTTCCAACTATGGAGACTATGACAGGACGGTAGGAAGGGCAAAGTGGGGCGTTCAATCCGTTGGTTGTGGTTGTCGTGGAAGTGGAAGCGGTGTTGATAGCGATATTGCGAACAAACAAACTCCCCCCAAAAAAATGAAATAAAAGAGAACAAAAAAAAAAGCAAGGTTCTGACCGAGAGACGGTTAAAGAAGAGGCGCAACATAGGATATAAGAGAAGAAAACGGGAAAAGAATGTATGTCTATGTGAGAGAGGGAGATAGAGAGAGGTGGTTGAAGATAAGAAGTATAACGACTTTTTGGCGGGAAAATGTAACATGGTGGATCCTAAAAGGATGCCGTAGGCAGGACGGCTAGTTGGTTGGTCGGGTCGCAAGCGGAATAAATGATGGAAGGATAGGTTTGGGAGTTTTCTTGGCAGTTGATAGGGCGGTAGGTAGGAGACGGGGAAAAGGATGTCGGATAGAGGAACGAGAGAAAGGACGTCGACGATTGGTTGATCGTTGGCTGTTTGGATAAATGGTGGCAACTCTTAGAATACGGAGACTCCGACGGCAACATTTGTAAAGGAGTTGGGTTATTGGTGGCGAAACAGTGTGTGGATTGGTACGGGTATTTTGGCAAAACTCTAACGAAAAAGAAGTAGCTAATAAAAAGAAGAAATGAAGAATAGAATAAGTTCAAGACGGAAGCAGGAAATGGGTAAAGGAAGGAAGGAAGGAAGGAAGGAAGGAAGGAAGGAAGGAAGGAAGGAAAAGAAAAAATGTTTAAGGAATACAGTAGAATTTTAAAGTAATAGAATGGAATATTGATGCCAAAATGAACGATATTAAAAGGAATTAATGTTGACAATAGAAAGAAGGAAAAATAGAAAAGAATGAAAAAGGAATAATTATAGAGAAGGAAAAAGGTAAATAAAGTAAAATAAAAGATAATGGATGTAAATCTGAACGAAAAAAAGAAAAAGAAATGAAGGAAAAAGAAGAAATGAAACCGAAATATAAACGATATGCGAAAAGAAGATGTAAACATAGAACGAACAAGAAGAAGAAAAGGGGGAATTTTGAAGAAAGAAAGAAAGAAAGAAAGAAAGAAGGACTTGAACATAGGCAAATAAAGAAAGAGAGACAGACTGAAAGACGGAAGGAAAAAGGAAATAAGAAAAGAAAAACCTGAACCTAGGAAAAGAAAGACAGAAAGACAGATATAAAGTAAGGAGAAACAAAGAAACAAAGAAGAAAGAAACGAAACAAAAATACAAAAAGTTAGAAGAAATAATGATCAACAAAAAGAAGAAAGGAAACTTTGAGAAAGAAAGAACATGAACATAAGAAAAGAAAGAAAGAAAGAAAGAAAGAAAGAAAGGAAGAAAGAAAGAAAGGAAGTAAGAAAGAAAGAAAGAAAGAAATTGGACAAATAAGAAAAGAAAGAAAGAAAGAAAGAAAGAAAGAAAGAAAGAAAGGAAGAAAGAAAGAAAGAAAGAAAGAAAGAAAGAAATTGGACAAATAAGAAAAGAAAGAGACTCGACAAAGAAAGAAAGAAAGAAAGAAAAAAGAAACTAAACAAATGGAGAAAGAAAGAGACTGGACAAATAAAAAAAAGAAAGTTATTTAAAAATTTATAAATATAGAAATAATAATAATGGCAGACAAATGCTAATAATGCTAATAATAATGGCAGACAAAAAAGAAGCATGAGAAAGTATGAAAGAAAAGGGAATGAAAGAAAAAGAAGAGGAAAATTAAGAATAGAACAAAGCGAGCAAGAAAAACTGTAAAAGAATAAAAGCAAATAGAGTCTAAGGTGCTCAAAGTAGAACGGAAAAAGAATCCGACACAAAAGTCGAACAATGAAGAATGAAAAACCAAAAATTGATCAAGAAATAAGGGAGATTATCAAGTCAAAAAGTAAGAACATTATATCAAGTCGGAATAAACGAAATATAAATTATTCGGAAATGGAAGAAATGGAAAAACTGAATAAGAGTGTGACAAAGAAAGAAAATCAAGAAAAATGTTGAGGATTTGGGACGGTAAAAAGAAAAAAAATCAATAAATGGACTTTTAACGTAAATAAAGAAAAGAGAAGAAAATAATTTAAAGATGAAC
>CAHIKZ030000857.1:4590000-4595000 GCA_903632075.3 Acanthosepion pharaonis | reverse complement strand
ATTGTAGTGCTGGTATTAAAACCTATTTTTACATTTTCATAGTGTTTTGACCCCAAGTTGTGGTTAACTATTTGCCCATATCTGGGACTCTAACACGTGCAAGCAACCCGTGTAATCTTGGACCTGGGAACACCAGTAATTAAGAAGCGGGCCCACGCACCTCAAACCTCCTGAACAGAGGGCCTTGTAGCCGGATGTAGTTTACCCAAGGCGCCTCATTGGGGCGGAGGAGGAGGTCTTGCCGCTCTGAAGAGGTGCATTCAGCGTATTCTGAAATCCCAGCCGACAGTGCATATTAAAACGGAATGAGAATTCGACGGAATAGTAAATATAGAAGACAGTCTCGAAAACTTCTACTCTGATAGATCGCTACAGTTGCGTGAATTTTATTTCAAAGAAATCTACATTAACGATATAAAAGGTTTTTACACGTTAAGCGGATAAACGCTCCAGCTTTTCACTGCATGCTTTGCATTTTCGTTATGACACCTAGTTTTGTTTGTTTTTTTGTTTTTTTTTTAATTGCAGCGGATCACTAGACTGGTGTCGAGATATCGTCAATTAAGAGTTGAGCTGACTAGATTTAGTCGTACGTCTTTTGTTTCTTCTCTCGCACTTCTTGTGGAACTCCCTTCTGGGCTCCTTGCTTTCCAACCAATCTGAAAAAAATTAAGCCCAAAGTCAATCTCTATCTACTATCCACCTGATTATTCCCTTCTCTTTTTGCTCATCATTATTGTTTCTCTTCTACACCCTGTAACACCTTGTATTTTAGTGGCATAAGTTTGATTCCGTTTTTTTTTTTAAAAATACATTATAAATGAGCCACTTAAATTTATTTCAATGAATATTACCTTACTCAAATGAAAATTAACTAAAAGCTCAATAATCTATGTGCCCACGACGATTAATCTAGTTCGCCTAATACAATACCCGAGGGCCGCTCACGCTAGAGAATTACGGAGAGAGATATTTTTATAAGGGAGAATGAAAGAGATATTAAAAAATGAGCATTATTTCGTGTAGTATAGATATCGTTTGACCTCTGAACTTGAAGAGAACATGATTGCATTTGCCAGGAAAGCATCCTCTACGGAGTTTGTTCCACAAAGTATGAATTATTTGGGAGAAGCTGTCTGACTGGAACTTACTCCTTCTCAAAGAGAATGGGGATGATTTTTTTTGGGGGGCGGTTTCTAGCTGTGAAAGTCTGAACTGATGGAACTAAGGAATGTAACTCGTGCGAACATCTGCAATAGTAACAGCGATAGAGTAGTGATTTTAACTGAATAAAATAAAGTAAAAATAAAATCATCCTTAGAGTATAGAAGAAAGCTCTCGGACATATAGAACATTCGGACAATTTCAAAATAATCTATTTCCAGAAAATAAAAAAAAATTATACAAATACAAGAAAAATTAAATAAAACTTTAGCCTCAGTATCCTGTCAGTCGTTTTTAACAAAACTTATCTAAAATTAAACACGCTTAAAAATCCACCTTCTTCCCTGCCGTGTGGGTAAAATCACCGACTGACGCCAATTTAGCCGGGTTTCCTTGCCACACTGATGAGCTGTGATACAGCGAAACAGTCTGTCTGTGGATGACAATATATATGCTTCTGAAAAATTTATTTCGGTTGAGCACTCTGGGGAGGGAATGTGAGTTTGTAAACAGTGACTATTACCGCTAATAATGCAAGACTCTTCGGTGAAGCGTATCGAGTCCTCTCTGTCACTGTGTGTTTATCTAAAAATAAATACGCTTAAATATTCACCTTCTTCTCTGTCGTGTGCCAACGGCTTAGGTGTAAGATCTCTGACTTACGCCAATTCAGCCGGGTTTCGATCCTACCTAGAGTCAACCGGACGTCTAGTCACACTGATGAACTGTTATACAGCGAAACAGTCTGTCTGTGGATGACAATATATATATATATATATATATAAAATTATTTATTCGAAGATTATAACATAAATATGTTATAAAATCACTACAAAAATAGCCATTTTGTTTCAACACATTCACTTGATAAGACACCAGAGGTGTTGAAACAAAATGTCTATTTTTGTAGTGATTATATAACATACTTATGCTATAATTTTCGAATAAATAATTATATTCGCTTTAATCTGTATTGAGCACTCTTTTAAGAATAGTAATTTTTGGTTATTGGAATTTATTCCGTATACACCAATCCTATACGTGGGTATATATATATATATATATATATATATATATATACAACTTCCGTTAAGTTAACCGTTTAAATGTGTCAATATCTGCTAACTCCCTCATGTCTTCCCCCCCTCACTTCCTCACTTTTTTCTTTTCATTTTTTGTTTGGAAGTAAAGTCTGATGATCCGCAGTCTTTTAAAAGGGCTGCGGTGAAATAATTTATTACATGGAACCTTGAAGTGGTCTGTTTTTTTATATATATATATATATATATATATATATATATATATATATATATATATATACTAGCACTAGAGCCCGGCGTTGCCCGGGGATGTAACAGTAAGAGATAGATCAAGTATCGACCATCATAAAGACTGAAAAATAAAATTGACAAAGATTATTGTTTAAGGTTGACGGACACGCATGTCTTAATTAGTTTTTTTTTACGAATTGGTCAAACCCAAACTCAAACAAAAATTTATTTTCAATCGTTATGAGTCTACCGATTGAATAGAATTTTATTATAAACAATTGTCTTGTAAATGGAATTTTTTTGAAGCATTCTGAATGTAAAAATAAAGAAAAAAAAGTGTGCAAGACAATAAGAAACACTACCTGCCAAAAAAAAAGTGAAGTTTTGTTGAAATCGGTTGAAATCGGTTGAAATCCGATCCCATATATAAACGAACACACACATACACACAAACAAGCTGGGTTTTATAATAAGTATAACTCGATATGAGTTGTCCTCCTTTCATTCTGGCGACATAATCGTGTTTTAAAATTGATTTCATGTAAAAACAATTGTTTTTCCAATTTTGGGCGCTCTCAGAACCATCACAAGGTAATTTTACGTAGTCCTGTGAAGTTTTGTTGAAATCGGTTGTAAAATGTAGGAAATCCGATCCAATATATAAACGTACAGACACACACAATCTGCGTTTTATAATAAGTAAGATATATATATATATATATAATCATTTCAACCAAGAGTAAGATATATGTATCTATATAATAAATGCAAATGCCAGCGTTTAACTGTATCACACTTTTTCAACTTTACCCCCAGAGGCCGTAGCTCAACATATACCATTTTGTAATCAGGTTGCCCCGTGAGTAAATTAAAAACATTACGGCCTAAACGCGAACTCGAACCCGCAAACCTGAAATAATGGATTCCCAAATTTTCACTACTACAATTTTTTATGCGATTTTTTGCGACGATTCTTTTTCCCATAACAAGTTTTATAACTTGGAAATAAATCTGGGAATAATTGAAATTCATTGCGAAATTCAGCGAAAGCCACCCATGAAATAAATATAATTGTTTGTATGAAAACTAATGGATCTACGTACATCAAATTGTCTTTAAATTAAGCGGCGCCAAAAGAATAATCGTTGACCTTTTAAAAGGTAAGCTGAAAAATTAATGCAATATTTAAATGCAGCGATCAATTTTGAGTTCTTCTGTAGTTTATTGTTGCCTATCGCATCTACTCCTGCTTATCCGCTTACTAGCTTAAATGCTGCCCGATAGGGCGACTTTTAAGCTAGTGAGGGTGCATATATATATAAGTACGAAAAAAATGACGAAAAACTTTTTGCTGATAAAAAAAACCAGACGACATGCGTTTAATGGATGTCAAAATTCGTTGAAAAATACACCCCTACCCTCCCTAAACTTAACCTCTTTTTCGAACGTAACTCATAATTGATACAACAATTGTTAATAAAAATGAACACACTACTGCACCTCTTTGAATGATTGGATTTCCCTGTATCCTTGGAAACAGAAAATTATGAATTTATAATTGCGTTTAAATCCCAGTAAATTTTAAAATAAGTTATTCCAAAATTCGCTTGAAGATGAAACAGAAGTAATGCTTTTAATTTAATTTTATAATTAAATTTGAAGTTTTTAGCTTCAGTTTTTGAAACATGGTTATTACTGTGTGGCGAAGAAAGCATATTATAAATCAGTAAATTTATATTTATGCTCTGTAAATTTCCATTGAGCACTGTTTTGTAAAAATAAACAATATCAAAAGAACACCGGATTATATATCTTACTGTTCTATATATATATATATATATATATATATATATATATATATATATATATATATATATATAAATGGACAAAGTCCGACAATTTATTTATTAAAGATATTTTGTTTAACGTTCTTTTTTTTTATAATACATTTAAGTAAATGCTGTTTATAATTAAATGTTATTTAATACTGTTTATTATAAAAGAGATTACTTAAATACTTGTATCTATAAAAAAGAACGTTAAACATAAAAATGTTCTTTAATATATATATATATATATATATATATATATATATGAAATGATTATATATATATATATATATATATATATATATATATATATACCATGACCGTCCACGTCCTCGACGGACATTGACCCATAAAGTGCTATAGGTCGGATTTACATTGGGCGAAAAGCTGCCTTATCTTCAGTTGATACTAGAGTTTTCAAGCGCCTACCCTGAAGATAGCTCTTATTTACTTATATATATATATACCTGATTTCGGCTTGGTAGTTTCAAAATAATACTAAGTGCAGCGGCCATCCCCATCTCCTTCGGGAGAGTGCTGGTGCGATTATCCGGCGTCCCCCAATTACCCGAGGCGTCCCCAAAAGGGAAAGTGTTAAAAGGGCTTCAGCAATTTTTCCACGGCATTGCCGTTAAACCCGCTTTAAACCTCGACTGTGTGTCACATTCGGTAGAGAGGTGGGCGGAATTTTTAAAAAAATGCACATTTATTTACCTGTGGTGGGGAGATATAACAC
>CAHIKZ030000857.1:4577500-4580000 GCA_903632075.3 Acanthosepion pharaonis | reverse complement strand
AGATAGATAGATAGACAGATAGATAGATAGATTAAACAGACTGAGACAGATAGATAGATAGATATGAACAGACTGAGATAGATAGATAGATAGATAGATAGATAGATAGATAGATAGATAGAATAGATAGAAACAGATATGAAACAGATGTGAGATAGATAGATAAACAGACTAGATAGAGATGAATGATCTGTCGACCAGATAGATAGATAGATATGTAGATATGAACATTAGATAGATAGATAGATAGATAGATAGATATCAACAGGAAGCGTGAAAGATATATATATATATGATAGAGATAGAGATAGATAGATATGTACAGACTGAGATAGATAGATAGATAGATAGATAGATAGAACAGACTGAGATAGATAGATAGATAGATAGATATGAAACAGAAGCATGAAAGATAGATAGATATATGAACAGAGACTGAGATAGATAGATAGATGGATATGAACAGACTGAGAGATAGATAGATGGATGAGATAGATAATAGATTTGTAGATACAGATAGATAGATAGATAGATAGATAGATAAAAACACCGAGATTGGAGATAGATATTAGATGTGAACAGACTGAGACCTGAGATAGATAGATATGAACAGACTTCGAGATGGATAATAGATGGATAGATAGATAGAAACAGACCCATAGATAGATAGATAGATACCGAAAAAGACAGAGGAGATAGATAGAGTGTTAGATATTTGGATGGAACAGACTGATAGATAGATAGATAGATATGAACAGACTGAGATAGATAGATAGATAGATAGATGTCGAGATAGATGAAATGTAGATAGATAGATAGATAGATAGATATGAACAGACTGCGATAGATAGATATAGATAGATGAAACAGACTGAGACAGATAGATCCATAGATAGAACAGACTGAGATAGATAGATAGAGATAGATAGATAGATAGATAGATAGATTAAGATAGATAGATAGATAGATAGATAGATATGAACAGACTGAGATAGATAGATAGATAGATATGAAATAAGACTGAGATAGATAGATAGATAGATATGAACAGACTGAGATAGATAGATAGATCTAGAACAGAAAAGATAGATAGATAGATAATGAACATTGCATCCTCAGATAGAACAGATAGAGATAGATAAATAGATATGAACAGTGTGAGATAGATAGATAGATAGATAGATAGGAGATGATAGACTAGATAGATAGATAGATCATGGATCCACTAGATAGATAGATAGATAGAAACAGACTAGATAGATAGATAGATATTGATATTGAGATAGGAGATAGATTGAGATAGATATGAACAGACTGAGTTAGATAGATAGTACAGTCAGACTGATAGATAGGATAGATAGATAGATAGATGAATAGATGAGATAGATAGATAGATAGACTGAGATAGATAGATAGATAGATAGAACAGACTGTTATAGATAGATAGATAGATAGATATGAACAGACTGAGAGATAGATAGATAGATATGAAACAGACTGAGATAGATAGATAGATAGATAGATAGATGAGATAGATAGATAGATAGAACAGACTTAGGCAAATAGATAGATATGACAGAAGGTTTCTTGAGATGAGATCCTGTTAGATGGATGACTTCAAATGGATGGATAGATATGATAGATATATAGATTAGATAGATATATAGATAGATATATAAAGATATATACACTAGATAGATAGATGGATATGCATGGATATGAATATGGAGAAATTTAGATAGATACATGGAATATATATATATATGAGAGAACAGATTTAGATAGATATGAATGAAACAGACTGGAGATAGATAGATATTTAGATTTATAGAACTGACGGATACATAGATAGATAGATAGATATATGAAATATAGATAGATATATAGATATTGAACAGACTGACATTTAAGAGATAGATAGATATGCACAGATTGAGATAGATAGATGATAGATAGATAGATATATAGATAGATAGATAGATAGATAAATAGATAGAGACAGATAGATATGAACCGAAAACTGAGACAGATAAATAGATAGGAACAAACTGGACATAGAGAGATGAAATAGATATGAACTGATAACAGATGGATTTAGATAGACAACAGATAAAAAAAGACAGATAGATAGATAACATAAAGACTTGATATGGATGGATGAACAATGATTTTAATATTTAGATATGAACAGACTGAGACAGAGAGACCTGATAGATATGGAAAAGACTGAGGATAGATAGATAGATGATTCAAATATGAAGATAGACTGAGATAGATAGATAGAACCATATATAACGGTTCAGATATATATATAAAAGAACAGATGAGACAGAGAGATATTTGAATATGAACAGACTGACTTATAGACAGATAGATAGATAGATAATCCAGATAAAAAGATAGATAGATAGATAGATGGATACTGAGATAGATCCTGATAGATAGATAGATATGAAATGACTGAGAAGAAATGAGATAGATAGATGTGAACAGACTGAGA
>CAHIKZ030000857.1:4527500-4572500 GCA_903632075.3 Acanthosepion pharaonis | reverse complement strand
GATAGATAGATAGATAGATAGAAATATGAACAGAAGTGATAGGATATATAGATATGAACAGACTGAGACAGAGAGATGGATAGATATGCACAGACTGAGATAGATGAATAGATAGATAGATGATAGATAGATGGATAGATAATAAGAACAGAAGCATATTAGATATATAGATGAACAACAGACTGGAGACAGAGAGATGGAGACAAGGTACAGACCGAGATAGACAGATAGATAGATAGATAGATAGATAGATAGACAGATAGATAGATAGATAGATAGATAAACAGAAGCATGTTAGATATATAGATATGAACAGACTGGAGACAGAGATAGATAGATATGCACAGACTGAGATAGATAGATAGATAGATAGATAAGATAGATAGATAGATAGATATAGATATAAACAGAAGCGTGTTAGATATATAGATATGAACAGACTGAGACAGAGAGATAGATAGATATGAACAGACTGAGATAGATAGATAGATAGATAGATAGATAGATAGATAGATAGATAGATAGATAGATAGAAATAATTTAATTGAAAGGCCATTAGATAGAATTAGATAGATAGAATAGATGAGAACACTTATCTAAAGGCTAATTAAATATTAAAACTACATTTTTAATAAACAATTTTAAATATGTGAGAGAACTGATGTCCTGGGTGACTATCATTTACTGACATGTTCCCGAATCTTTGTATTATCTGATGATGGGTCTCTCTGAATACTAATCACCTTGAACCTTAAACCTTGAAATGATCGTACCCCTCAAAAACCACTATTTGATCTAAGTATTTTTATAAAAAATTGACGAAGCATTTCGGTCTCCGTAGCCAATTTACCGAGTTTCACGCAAAATTCTGAGAAAACCATTTACACGAAATTCTTAGTCAACGTAAAGATCACATAACCGTTTCAATACACTTTTACAAAACCTCGCGCTATAATTGAATCCGAGTAGATAGCAGAAAAGCCTTTGGCAGAATGACACAGTAGGCTGGATACGACTAACCCGTTAGCTGCGCCCGCATTTCAGTTGAAAGATACAATCATCGTGCGTGCACTCTGGTAATTTCCAGATATTATCTCGACGGAAATGTATGGATATATAGGTTAAAATGAACTGGCTTATTTTTATGACTGTCCGCTTAAATGAGAGCAACTCATTTTAAGTAGATTTGAATGACTGTCTCCTAGTAGAAATCATATAGGAATTTAAACAGGTTTCGCTTTATTAGATAAAATCTCAAATTCCGTTTGCACAAGGTAATATATTTTCTCCCCTACGATCTGAAAAGATTTATTTTATTGTCATAATTTAGCTATTTTATTGCTACAAAGCTTCCTATTCATTTCTTAGTTTTTATCGGATTTATTATCTTACTTGTGACAATTTACCACGTTTCTTTTCTGTATAAATAATAAATAAATGTCCTTCTCATCGTCCACCATATATCTAAAATTACATAGTTGAACTTTAACTAAGTTAAAAATGATAACTATTCTTTCAATAGTTAAGTCCAGTTGCTGGTGAAGCTAATCCTCCAGGCAAACCGAGGTAGCGTGAAAAAATCAGTTCACAAAATGTGTATCTCCTATTTTATCCTTGATTTCCAACTTTTGCTAAATGTGTAGATTCCAGCAACCGTGACTTCTCCTCAAGCTCTGCAATATCACGCAACCCTGTGAGTCAGCACAGTCTTAAGCTTGCTTGACCCTGTCGTTTATTTTTTTTTTCAAGACTCCACTCATCAAGATGGGATCCAATGGGTGCTAGGGGACGATTATTCTGAGAAAACTATTTTTTTTTAATAAAAAGTGGTGGTCAGTCCTGGGAAAATCCCAGGAGAAATTCCTAGCATCTGATGGGCTCTATTTGACAATGTCTTTCTTAAACCCAAAATGAAAACGCAGCTAAATGCGAATCATTGAAATTTTGATGTACCTGTTTAATAAATCCTACCGATTTTATATGTGATCATTAGACTGAATGAAAGTTTTAATGATTTTTTTCCAAAAATACTACCTGTAATATATATAATCATTAGAGTGAATAAAAATCATTCTTGAATGCAATGTCAATTAATTTAATTATTGGCCTGTATGTGAAATTAAATACTAACAATGGCACCATTTTAGTTGCCTTTGGAAAAAAACATGGTTGTATTGTGTTATGGTTTACAATATCTTTTTAAAAATATACATATAACCTGTGCTATATATTAATTTATTTTTAAGGTTATGTACCCTCATATTGTGTAACAACGTAAACCTCAAAGTTATTTATTCAAATGACAAAAAAAAAAATTAAAAATTAGTCTAATTTCTATAACAATACAACTGAACTAAAATGAAGTGTTTTATCTCTTTAATTTAACTCTTATTCGTGCGAGAAAAAATTCTTGATGATGCTGGTTAATGTACGAAAATTGTCGAAAGCACGGCTCAGTCACATCAATTCCATCTCATAAAAATCGTGTTATTCAAAGAACTGATAGTAAGTTAATGTCTCATTACGTCTTGTTAGCGAAGTGATTTCGCGATTAATCACATCAACATTGATAATTAATTCTTTGTATAATTACTTCTCTATGATATAACATATGTACTGCATGCTCTAATATATATATATATATATATATATATATATATATATATATATATGTGTGTGTGTGTGTGTGTGTGTGTGTGTACATGTAAAAAAATAGGAAAGAACACGTTAGGTAAATAATCTTTTTAGTATTTTTGTTTTTATTTTAAAAACAGTGCTCCATACAGAAGTAGATCAGTTTTTATGGTATGTGCTGTGCAACTTCCACCCCTTTAAGTTATTTATTTAACAGTTTTCTTTTGACTTTTTCAGATTTTTGTGGTCGAGTGTGTTGGCTTGGAAAAGTAGTAATTCTTTCAGGAAAGGTGAAATTAGAAAGAAAACAGGATGTAAATTTATATTCTGATACGATTGGATAGCGGCATTCTCGAAAATTTTCTTTCTGAGTAAATTTCTTTTATGATAAATGTGGCATATTTTTCATCAAAAAATACACACACACAAACACACACACACACATATGAGTTGAAGATCAAATGTAGATCAAATATGGATAAGAATCCGACAAGATGATATGATGAAATGAAGATCAAAGTAGGAAACGAGACTCAATGTAACATGTTTCAACTTTATTAAAGCTTCGTCAGATATCAAAAATCGAAATGAAAAAGCAAAGATGCAAAATATTGGAATGTTATGATTTTTGGTAGTTTTCATTAGTCAGACACGCGTCATGTGTATAAACGCAATAGATCATATATAAATATGTATGAGGAACATTTAGGATGTTAAAGTGTGTGATAGTGCAAGACTGTGTAAATAAAGAAACGCATTAGGTGTGTAGGTGTGTGTAGGACAGTAATGTTACTTCATGTAAGTATATAAGTGGATATATGAGGGTAGTCTACAAATTTCACCGTCGTGTTTTGTCGGTGAAATGTAGCGTTATGTTGCAAATTAATTTTGTTTTTGGTTGGTTGTGCTCATGTACAGCCGACTGCATGACGGTTCCCGGTTAGTGGCAAGACCGATATTGTGCATATACAAAACCTAAACTCTATTAACATCCCTGTATTGTCTCTGAGGAGCTGGCTTCACGCATTTAATATCTACGTGTCACAAAGCGTATCACTGAAAGCCAATCGAAGATTCTGGCTGTCTTCTGGAGCGGTGCGGCGAGTGAAATCTATTCTGGGTTGAGCCAAAAAAAATATTCATGTTTTTTTATAGGTTTGCCATAAAATTCTTACCCTAATTATAAACTAAGCATTTATTTTACACGATATGTTTGTCTTTTTCAAATAATGATGTGTTGAAAACAATATTCAATGGCAAATATTCACAATCTGTCTGTATTTCTCAGATGAGGTATTGTAATTATTTACATTATTCGAATTGTTGTCTTATTCATTTTTTGTGATGTCAACAAACACTCGATGCCACTTTTGTGATGCCAATGAATACTCGTTGTCACTTTCGTAATGCTCGTTGTAGTAGAGACTTTGTAATCGCAGATTACAGTTATAGTAACGCCGTTGAACAATACTGGTGTCAGACGCCTTCGAATAACACTCGCACTCACAGTACTTGCTCGATAATACTCGCTCGAGCAGTAATCCGTATAGAGATTCGAATAGAGAAATAGTATAGTGAATAGAGTAGAGAATAGCGATCCGTATTGTGTATAGTATATAATAGAAATGGTGATCAATAAGACGCCACGCTACTTTCTATTTGTGCGTTTTCTTTATGATCACGTGATCTACTTCAAATAATCTAATTCAATAATGGGATCGCCTGTGTTTGCTCACTGGCGATCTATGTTCAAACTCAAGTATCGGCAGCGAGACTTTATTTCTATATAACATCTTTATTGCTATATGCACGACGTTTCGGCCGTTGTAGGCTCCGGCCTTCTTCATGGGATTGGAATTTGGAACTGAACCCTAAAATTCGTAGTCTGGAGTAGATTGTTCTAGTCCCAAACCTCTTTAGTTCTCCAAGTTTTTGTTCAACTAATGAACTCACTACTCTTTGCACCAAGTCGCTAGATCCAACCAACGCCTTTATCCACTGGAACATGTGTTCTTTTACGACATCAGCCTATGAAGTTTTGGGCACTTATAAATTTAATATCTCAGTAACCCTTTATTTACCAGAGCTCATGCTTGTTGTTATTATTGCTTTTATCTCGCAGGCCGTATTACTGCATCCCATATTGTATTCATTTCTATGCTTGGCCGGCTTCGAAGATGTTTGTGGCCTAGCATATATCCTGATTCCTTAAGTTTTCGTATATAGGCTGTTTCATGCTAGGCGCAATCGTCAGGCCAATATATATATATATATATATGTATATATATATATATAGGGCCGAATACAATCCGAGCCGCTATCCACTACTCCACCGTGCCTCCTTGTAAATGTGTGGTTGCATTTGCAGAAAGACTTCACCACTATAATGAAATTATATGTGGTGCCTGTTTATATATATATATATATATATATATATATATATATATATGACAAAAGGGAAAAGATTTTGTTACAAATTTAGGGATGTTTGGAAACTTAAAATTAATTTTTTTCTAGCCGGTTTTATTGAGATTCTTTTTCTTTCCATCGTTTTGTTAATTGATAATGTTCTACTAAGGAATGTTGAAATATTGTAAGAGCCCGGATGCAAATTTACTGTAATTGACCCTGCGATTAAGGCACTGTCTAAACATTTTCGCTGTACTGAATTGTTTTCTCCTGTGATATGACTAGCATATTTTTATGTCAAAATTGTGGCCAGTCTCGATACAGTGGGCAACCTATGCATTTGATGTATTGCTTGTAAAATGTATCTTTTGTGTAAAAATAGCGACAGAAAGAAAAAGGAAAAAGAATCTAAATTAAATTTACTAGAAAAAAAATTTAATTTAAATTTCCCATCATGTGTGGTTCGTGCGTGTGTGTAGGGGGCACAAACATAACACATTTAGCCCGATGAAAACCAAAAGTAAGAAACGCGTCACAAGAAAAATTTGTTTCCACTTGGTTATACAATATTTCCCTATATTGTTCCTGATATAAAATATACACACACACACACACACACACACACACACACACACACACACATATATATATATATATATATATATATATATATATATATATATATATATATATTATTATATATATATATATATATATACATATATATAATAAAAAGGTTTAAAACACTAATATTCATGGTCATAATTTATTCCATTGAATCATAAATACGATCAATTCATCAGACCTACAAATTCAAAAAGAAAAACAGAAAAAACAACACCGGAAAAAAAAACAGAATTTAGAGAGAATGTGGGTACAGTGTGAATGTTAGAGCTAAAGAGGGGGTAACAGACGAGAAGGAGGAGATTAAAACCTTAACAGAGAAATTTTAGGAGAGGTGAGTGGAAGGGGTTTAAGTAAGAGAAATATGAATGTTGTCGGTTGTTCTACCTGCATTCTATCCTCTTAAAATTTTTTATTCAAAAATATACATGTATGTGTATGCACTTATTTATATATTTATATATTTTGCATACATGTATGTGTATATTTACATGTATATATATATATATATATATATATATATATATATATATATATTATATATATATATTAGTTTGGCGTTTTTTAAAATAATATTTATTATGAAAAAACATAACAATTCCACAATATTTTTGTAAAAAAAAATAAAACATCAATTTTTCTCAACAAATAATGTGGACTACCAACACGCCTGATAATTATGTAACCAATATATATATATATATATATATATATATATATATATATATATATATATATATATATGTCTGTGTGTGTGTGTGCGTGTGTGTGTGTGTGTGTGTGTTTGTGCGCGCGTCTGTTTATGGACACGTGGGTAGAACGTTCGCAATCTGACCATGAGACTCGGGTTCGTATTTTACCATGGTCGATGTGTTATCGGACATGTGGGGTCGATCCCAGTGTACGCACCCTTGGAAAGTGCCTAAAAATCCATGCCCATGCCTTGTGAGTAAAAATTGAGTAGACGGAACGCTTGGGGGCCGTCGAAAGTTGGGCTAGCACGAAGTCACGAGTCATCGTGGCCGAGGGCTTGAGCGTGCTGTTTTTGTTCAAATTTTGTTCACACTAGATAACACGCTCTTTAGTAGAAACTGTAACAAAGGTCTGCTCAACATTGTTGCAGTATAAACAACAGGTGGGTGTTAAATAAACAAAAAAATGCACCTGAGCAAGCGTCTGCAATTGGGATTGAGTAGGCGTCCTCTCAGACAGGTATTCCCGAAGCGAGTAGCCAGCTATACATGTTTAAGTTTTCTCAAAGTGAGATCATTTAAAACAGACAAAAGGAAAGGGAGAAATAAAGAAAGAAAGAAGTCAATGGTAGTATAAAAAGAAAAAGTAAAAGAAAACAAGAAAGACAATACAGACGTGTAAGGAATGAAGAAAACGAAACACAAATAAAAGAAAGAAAGCAATGGTAATATAAAAAGAAAAAGTCAAAGAAAAAAGAAGGACAATACTGTCATGTAAGGAATGAAGAAAACGAAACAAAAATAAAAGAAAGAAAGCAATGGTAATATAAAAAGAAAAAGTAAAAGAAAAAAGAAAAACAATACAGATAAAGGAATGAAGAAAACGAAACAAAAAATAAAAGAAACAAACAATGGTAATATAAAAGAAAAGTAAAAAAAAAAAGAAGGAAATACTGTCATGTAAGGAAAAAAGAAAATGAAACAAAAATAAAAGAAAGAAAGCAATGGTAATATAAAAAGAAAAAATCAAAGAAAAAGAAGGAAATACTGTCATGTAAGGAATGAAGAAAACGAAACAAAAATAAAAGAAGAAAGCAATGGTAATATAAAAAAGAAAAAATTCAAAGAAAAAAAGAAGGACAATAAGAAGGATGGAGGAATGAAGAAAAACGAAACAAAATAAAAGAAAGAAAGGACAATGGTAATATAAAAAGAAAAAAAGTAAAAGAAAAAAGAAGGACAATACTGTCATGTAAGGAATGAAGAAAAACGAAACAAAAAATAAAAGAAAGAAAGCAATGGTAATATAAAAAGAAAAAAAGAAAAAGAAAAAGAAGGACAATAATGTCATGTAAGGAATGAAGAAAACGAAAAAAAATAAAAGAAAAGGAAAAATGGTAATATAAAAGAAAAAGTAAAAGAAAAAGAAGGACAATACTAAGAAGGAATGAAGAAAACGAAACAAAAATAAAAGAAAGAAAGCAATGGTAATATAAAAAGAAAAGTAAAGAAAAAAAGAAGGAAAATACTGTGATATAAGGAATGAAGAAAAACGAAACAAAATAAAAAAAAGAAAGCAATGGTAATATAAAAGGAAAAGTAAAAGAAAAAAAGAAGGACAATACTGTGACAAGGAATGAAGAAAACGAAACAAAATAAAAGAAAGAAAAGCAATGGTAATATAAAAGAAAAGTAAAGAAAAAAGAAGGACAATACTGTGATGTAAGGAAAGAAGAAAACGAAACAAAATAAAAAAAAAGAAAGCAATGGTAATATAAAAAGAAAAAAGTAAAAGAAAAAAGAAGGACAATAATGACGTAAGGAAATGAAGAAAAAATGAAACAAAAAATAAAAGAAAGAAAGCAATGGTAATATAAAAAAGAAAAAGTAAAAGAAAAAAAGGACAATATTGGATGGAGGAATGAAGAAAAATGAAACAAAATAAAAGAAAGAAAAGAAATAATAATATAAAAAAAGAAAAGTCAAAAGAAAAAAAGAAGGACAATAATGTCATGTAAGGAAAAGAAGAAAACGAAACAAAAAAAAAAAAAGAAAGCAATGGTAATATAAAAAGAAAAAGTCAAAGAAAAAAAGAAGGACAATACTGTCAAATAAGGAATGAAGAAAACGAAAAAAAGAAAAATAAAAGAAAGAAAGAATGGTAATATAAAAGAAAAAGTAAAAGAAAAAGAAGGACAATACTGTCATTTAAGGAAAGAAAAAAAAGAAAAAAAATAAAAGAAAAGAAAGCAATGGTAATATAAAAAAAAAAGTAAAAAAAAAAAGAAAGACAATACTGGATGTAAGGAATGAAGAAAACAAAAAAAATAAAAGAAAAAAGCAATGGTAATATAAAAAGAAAAGAAAAAAAAAGAAGGACAATACTGTCATATAAGGAATGAAGAAAAACGAAACAAAAATAAAAGAAACAAAGCAATGGTAATATAAAAAGAAAAATCAAAGAAAAAAAAGGACAATACTGTCATGTAAGGAAATGAAGAAAACGAAACAAAAATAAAAGAAAGAAAAGCAATGGTAATATAAAAAAAAAAAAGGACAATATGATAAAAGGAATGAAGAAAATGAAACAAAAATAAAAGAAAGAAAACAATGGTAATATAAAAAGAAAAAGTCAAAGAAAAAAGAAGGACAATACTGTCATAAGGAATGAAGAAAAATGAAACAAAAAAAAAGAAAGAAAGCAATGGTAATATAAAAAGAAAAAAGTAAAGAAAAAAAAGACAATACTGATAAAAAGAAATGAAGAAAAAAGAAACAAAATAAAAGAAAACATCAATGGTAATATAAAAAGAAAAAGTAAAAGAAAAAAAGCAGAAAATACTGTCATGTAAGGAAAAAGAAAATGAAACAAAAATAAAAAAGAAAGAAAAGCAATGGTAATATAAAAAAAAAAAAAAAAAAGAAAAAAGAAGGACAATAAAAGAATGGAGGAATGAAGAAAACGAAACTAAAATAAAAGAAACAAAAATGGTAAAATAAAAGAAAAATAAAGAAAAAAAGAAGGACAATAAAAAAAGTCATGTAAGGAATGAAGAAAACGAAACAAAAATAAAAGAAAGAAAGCAATGGGAAATATAAAAAGAAAAAGTCAAAAAAAAAAGAAGGACAATACTGAAGGATGTAAGGAAATGAAGAAAAGAAAAAAAAAAAAGAAAAAAAGACAATGGTAATATAAAAAAAGAAAAAAAAGAAAAAAGAAAAAAAGAATGGTGGAAAAGAAAGAAAAATGAAAGAAAAAGAAAAAAAAATAAAAGAAAGAAAAAAGAAGGATGGTAATATAAAAAGAAAAAGTAAAAGAAAAAGAAGGAAAATACTGTCATGTAAGGAATGAAGAAAACGAAACACAAATAAAAGAAAGAAAGAATGGTAATATAAAAGAAAAATGGAGAAAAAAGAAGGAAAGTAAAAATGAAGAAAAGAAAAGAAAAATAAAAGAAACAAAATAAAGGAATATGAAAAGAAAAAAAAAGAAAAAAAAGAAATAATGTAAGAAAAGAAAAAGAAAAAAATAAAAAAAGAAAAATGGAAAAAAAAGAAAAAAGGAAAAGAAAAAGAAGGACAATACTCAGAAAGAAAGAAAGAAAAAAAAAAAAAAGAAACAAAGCAATGGTAATAAAAAAGAAAAATGAAAAAGAAAAAAAGAAGGACAATAAAAAGAAAGGAATGAAGAAAAACGAAACAAAAATGGAAGAAAGAAAAGAAAATGGAAAAAAAAGAAAAAGTAAAAGAAAAAAAGAAGGAAAATAGGAAAGAAATGTAAGGAATGAAGAAAAAAAGAAACAAAAAAAAAAGAAAAAGAAAGCAAATGGTAATATAAAAAAGAAAAAGTCAAAGAAAAAAAAGGACAATACTGTCAGAAAGGAATGAAGAAAAAGAAACAAAAAAAAAGAAAGAAAGCAATGGTAATAGAAAAAGAAAATCAAAGAAAAAAAAAGGACAATACTGTCAGAAAGAATGAAGAAAAAGGAAACAAAATAAAAGAAAGAAAAATGAGATATAAAAGGATAAAAAAGAAAAAAAGAAGGACAAGAAAGAAAAAAAAAGAAAAAAAAGGAAAGAAAGAAGAATGGAATAAAAGAAAAAAGGAAAATAAAAAAGAAAGGAAGTCAGAAAAGAAATGAAAGAAAAAGAAAAAAGAAAAATGGAGAAAAAAAAGAAAAGAAAAAGATAAAAAATAAAAATGAAGGAAACAGAAAAACGAAACAAAAAAAAAGAAAGAAAAAGAATGGAATATAAAAAAGAAAAGAAAAAAAAAAAGAAGGAAATACTGATGGAAAATGAAGAAAATTTAACAAAAAAAAAAAAGAAAAGAAGGAATGGAGGAAAAAAAGAAAAAGTAAAAGAAAAAGAAGGAAAATAAATATGTAAGAAATGAAGAAAAAAAACAAAAAAAAGAAACAAAGAAAAAAGAAGAAAAAAAAAGAAAAATGGTAGAAAAAAGAAAAAAAAAAAAAAAAAAGAAAAAGAAAAAAGAAAAATAAAAGAAAGAAAAAGAAATGGTAATATAAAAAGAAAAATCAGAAAAAAAAAAGAAAAAAAATACTGAAAAGAAAGAAAGAAAAGAAAAAAAAGAAAAATAAAAAAAGAAAAATGGTAATAAAAAAAGAAAAAAAAAAGAAAAAAAAGGACAATACTGTCATGTAAGGAAATGAAGAAAACGAAACAAAAATGGAAGAAACAAAGCAATGGTAATATAAAAAAGAAAAGTAAAAAAGAAAAAAAGGACAATAAAGTCATAGAAGGAAAATGAAGAAAACAAAACAAAAAAAAAGAAAGGAAAGAAATGAAGGAATATAAAAGAAAAAAAATGAAAAGAAAAAAAAAGAAACAAAAGAAAGAAACAAAAGGAATGGAATGAAGAAAAGAAAAAAAAAAAAAAAAAAAAAAGGAAAGAAACGAAAAAAAATAAAAGAAAAAAAAGAAAAAAAGAAAAAAGAAAAGAAAAAAAGAAGGAAGGAAAACGAAAAAAAAAAAAACAAAAAAAAAAGAAAGAAAATGGTAAAATAAAAAGAAAAGTAAAAGAAAAAGAAGGACAATACTGTCATGGAAAAATGAAAACGAAAAAAAAAGAAAAAAAATAAAAGAAAAAAAGAAAAAGAAATAAAAAGAAAAAAATGAAGAAAAAGAAGGAAAAATAAAAGAAAAAAAGAAACAATATAAAAAAAAGTAAAGAAAAATAAAAAAAAAGAAAGGAAGGAATGAAGAAAACGAAACAAAAAGAAAAGAAAAAGGAAAAAAAGAAAGGACAAAAAAAAAAAGAAAAAAAACGGAAAAAAAGAAATAAAAAAAAAAAAATAAAAGAAAGAAAGAATGTAATATAAAAGAAAAAAAAAAAGAAAAAAGAAGGACAATAAAGATAAAATGAAGGAAACGAAAAAAAAAAAGAAACAAAAATGGTGGAAAAAAGAAAAAAAGAATGGAATAATATAAAAGAAAAAGAAAAAGAAAAAGAAGGAAAATAAATGGTAATATAAAAAGAAAAATAAAGAAAAAAGAAAAATGAAAGAAAAGAAAAAAAAAATGGAAGAAAGAAAGAATGGTAATATAAAAAGAAAAAGGAAAAGAAAAAATGAAATACTGTCAAAGAAAGGAATGAAAAAGAAAACGAAACAAAAAATGGTGGAAAAGAAAGGAAATGGTAAAAAAAAAGAAAAAAGAAAAAAAAAAAAGAAGGATGGAGGAAAAGAAAGAATGGAAAGAGAAGAAAATGGAAAAAAAAAAAAAAGAAAGAAAGAAAAAAAAGAAGGATAAGGATTTAAGAATGGAAAAAAAGAAAGGAAAAAAAAGAAAAAAAAATGTCATTTAAAGGAAAGAAAAAAGAGGAACAAAAAATGAAAAAAAAGAAAAGAAAAATGGTAATAAAAAAGAAAAAATCAAAGAAAAAAGAAAAAGAATACTGTCAAGAAAGAATGAAGAAAACGAAACAAAATAAAAAAAAAAAAGCAATGGTAATAAAAAAGAAAAGTAAAAGAAAAAAAAGAAAGAATGGTGGAAAAAGAAATGAAGAAAACGAAACAAAAATAAAAAGAAGAAAGAATGGTAATAAAAAAAGAAAAGTCAAAGAAAAATGAAGGAAAAGCAGAAGGAAAAAATGAAGAAATGAAACAAAAAAGAAAAGAAAGAAAGAAAAAAAAGGAAGTAGGAAAAAAAGAATGGTGGAAAAGAGAAGGAAAGGATAAAAAATACAAGAAAGAAAGAAAGAAAAAAGAAGGAAAAAGAAAAAAATAAAAGAAAAGAGAAGGAAACGGAATAAAAAAGAAAAAACGAAGAAAGAAAAAAAAAAAAGAAATGGAGGAAAGAAAAGAATGGATGAAAAAAAGAAGAAAATGAAAAAAAGAAAAAAGAAAAAGAAAAGAAAGAAAATGGAGGAAAGAAAAAAAAAAGAAAAAAGAAAAAGAAAGAAAGAAAAAAAAAAAAATGAAGAAAAAAAATGGTAAAAAAGAAACAATGGATAAAAAAAAAATAAAAAGAAAGAAAAAAAAAAGAAATGGAGTCATAAAAAGAAAGAAAAAAAAGGAAAAAAAGAAAGAAAAAAATAAAAAAAAAAGAAAAAAAGAAAGAAAAAAAAAAGGATGAAAGAAGAAAGAATGGTGAAAAAAGAGAAGGAAAAACGGATAAAAAAGAAATAATATAAAAAGAAAGAAAGAAAAAGAAAGGATGGAGAAAGAAAGAAGGAAAAGAGAAGGAAACAAATAAAAAGAAAATAATTTAAGAAAAAAAAAAGAAAAAAAGAATGGAGGAAAGAAAGAATGGTGGAAAAGAGAAGGAAAATGGAAAAAATGAAAGAAATAAAAAAAGAAAAAAAAAGAAGGATGGAGGAAAGAAAGAATGGTGGGAAAAGAGAAGGAAAACGGAAAAAAAAAAAAATAAAGAATAGAAAAAAGAAGGGATGGAGGAAAGAAAAAAGGAAAAGAAGGAAAAAAAAGAAATAAAAGAAAAAAGAAAAGAAAAAGGATGGAGGAAAGAAAGAAAAGGAAAAGAGAAGGAAACATAAAAAAAGGATGAAGAAAGAAAGAAAGAAAAAGAAAAAAAGAAAAAAAGGGGAAAAGAAGGAAAATGAAGAAAAAAGAAAGAAACAAAGAAAAGAAGGAAGGAAAGAAAAGAATGGTGAAAAGAGAAAAAAAAAAAAAAAAAAAAAAAAGAAAGAAAAAAGAAAAAGAAGGATGGAGGAAAGAAAGAATGGTGGAAAAATAGAAGGAAAAATAAAAAGAAATAATTTAAGAAAAAAAAAAAAAGGAAAAGAGGAAAAGAAAGAATGGTGGAAAAGAGAAGGAAAATGAAAAAAAAAAAAATAATTTAAGAAAGAAAAAAAAAGGATGGAGGAAAGAAAAAATGGTGGAAAAGAGAAGGAAAAATGATAAAAAAAGAAATAATTTAAGAAACAAAACTGCAAAAGAAGGAAAAAAGAAAAATGGAAAAAAGAAGGAAAAAAGATAAAAAAGAAAATGGAAAGAAAAAGAAAGAAAAAAAGAAGGATGGAGGAAAGAAAGAAAGGTGGAAAAGAAGGAAATGGAAAATAAAAAAAAAAAGAAAAAGAAGGATGGAGGAAAGAAAGAATGGTAAAAAGAAAGAAAAAATAAAAGAAAAAAAAGAAAGAAAAAGAAGGATGGAGGAAAGAAAGAAAAGAAAAGAAAAGGAAAAAAGAAATAAAAAGAAATAATATAAAAAGAAAGAAAAAAAAAAGAAGGATGGAGGAAAGAAAGAATGGAAGGAAAAGAAAGGAAATGAAAAAAAAAAGAAATAATTTAAAGAAAGAAAAAAGAAAAAGAAAGGGAAAAAGAAAGAATGGTGGAAAGAAAGAAATGAAAAAAAAAAAAATGAAATAAAAAGAAAGAAAGAAAAAAGAAAAAGAAAAGTGGAGGAAAAAAAGAATGGACAATAAAAGAGAAGGAAATGGATAAAAAGAAATAATTTAAGAAAGAAAAAGAAAAAGAAGGATGGAGGAAAGAAAGAATGGTGGAAAAGAAAGGAAAAAGGATAAAAAAGAAATAATTTAAGAAAAGAAAGAAAGAAAAAAAGAAGGATGGAGGAAAGAAAGAATGGTGGAAAAAGAGAAGGAAATGGATAAAAAGAAATAATATAAAAAAAAAGAAAAAAAAGAAGGATGGAGGAAAAAAGAATGGTGGAAAAGAGAAGGAAATAATAAAAAAGAAAAAATAAAAAAAAAAAAGAAAGAAAAAGAATGGATGGAGAAAAAAAAAAAAAAAAAAAAGAGAAGGAAAATATCATAAAAAAAAAAAAAGAAAGAAAGAAAGAAAAAAAGGATGGAGGAAAGAAAGAATGGTGGAAAAGAGAAAGAAAAAAAATAAAAAAAAAAAATAAAAAAGAAAGAAAAAAGAAAAAAAGAAAAAATGGAGGAAAAGAAAGGAAATACTGGATAAAAAAAGAAAAAGAAAGAAAAAAAAAAAAAAAGGATGGAGGAAAGAAAGAAAAAAAAAAAAAAAAAAAAGAAGGAAAAGAAAAAAAGAATAAAAGAAAGAAAGAAAGAAAAGAAGGAAGAACTGAGAAAGAAAGAAAAAAAAGAAGAAAGATAAAAAAGAAAGGGAAAGAAAGAAAAGAAAAAAAAAGAAGGATGAAGGAAAAGAAAGAATGGTGGAAAAGAGAAGGAAAAATTTAAAAAAAGAATAAAAAAGAAAAAAAAAAAAAGGATGGAAAAGAAAGAATGGTGGAAAAGAGAAGGAAAAATAAAAAAAGAAATACTTTAAAAAAAAGAAAGAAAAAGAAGGATGGAGGAAAAGAAAAGAAAAAAAAAAAAGAAAAAAAAAAAGAAATGGAAAAAGAAAAAAAAGGATGGAGGAAAGAAAGAATGGAAAAGATAAATGAAAAACGAAAAAAAAAATAAAACAAAGAAAGAAAAAAAAGAAAATGGAGGAAAAAGAATGGAAAAAGAGAAGGAAAATGGAAGAAAAAAAAATAAAAAAAGAAAGAAAGAAAAAAAAAGAAGGATGGAGGAAAGAAAGAATGGTGGAAAAAGAGAAGGAAAACGGAAAAAGAAATAATTAAGAAAGAAAAGAAAGAAAAAAAAGAAGGATGGAGGAAAAAAGAATGGTGGAAAAGAGAAGGAAAAAAAGATAAAAAGAAATAATTTAAAAAAAGAAAAAAAAAGAAGGATGGAGGAAAAAGAATGGTGGAAAAGAGAAGGAAATATATAAAAGAAAAAAATATAAGAAAGAAAGAAAAAAGAAGGGATGGAGGAAAGAAAAAATGAAAAAAAGAGAAGGAAAAATAAAAAAAATAAAAGAAAGAAAGAAAGAAAAAGAAGGATGGAAAAAAAAATGAATGGAAAAGAGAAGGAAAAAAGGATAAAAAGAAAAATTAAAGAAAGAAAGAAAGAAAAGAAGGAAAGGAGGAAAGAAAAACGAAGGTGAAAAAGAGAAAAAAATCCAACGAAAAAAAAAAGAAATAAAAAAAATGAAAGAAAAAAGAAAAAGAAAAAGAAAAAAGGAAAGAAAGAATGGAAGGAAAAGAGAAGGAAAAACGAAAAAAAAAAAGAAATTAAGAAATGGAAAGAAAAAAAGAAATTTGGAGGAAAGAAAGAATGGTGGAAAAGAGAAAGGAAATGGATAAAAAAAAGAAATAAAAAAGAAAAAAAAGAAAGAAAAAAGAAGGATGGAGGAAAGAAAAAGAATGGTGAAAAAAAAAAGGAAAAAAAATGAAAAAAGAAATAATTAAGAAAGAAAGAAAAAAAAAAGGATGGAGGAAAGAAAGAATGGTGGAAAAAGAGAAGGAAAACGACAAAAAAGAAATAATTAAGAAAGAAAGAAAGAAAAAAAGGAAAAAGGAAAGAAAGAATGGTGAAAAGAAAGGAAAAAGAAAAAAGAAATAATTTAAGAAAGAAGAAAAAAAAAAAAAATGAAAAAGAAAGAAAGAAATGGGAAAAGAGAAGGAAAAAAAAATAAAAAAGAAATAAGAAAGAAAGAAAGAAGAAAAGAAAAGGATGGAAAAAAGAAAGAATGGTGGAAAAGAGAAGGAAAAAAAAAAAGAAAAAAAGAAATAAAGAAAAAAGAAAGAAAGAAAAAAAAAAATGAGGAAAGAAAAAATGGTGGAAAAGAGAAAAAGAAAAATGGATAAAAAGAAATAAAAAGAAAAAAAAAAGAAGAAAAAGAAGGATGGAAAAAGAAAGAATGGTGGAAAAAGAAACAAAACAATAAAAAAGAAATAAAAAGAAAGAAAAAAAAATGGAGAAAAAAGAAAGAAAAAGAGAAGAGGAAAAGATAAAAAAAAAAGATTTAAGAAAGAAAAAAAGGAAAAAAGAGGAAAGAAAGAATGGTGAAAAAGAGAAGGAAAACGATAAAAAAAGAAAAAGAAAAGAAAGAAAAAGAAGGATGGAGGAAAGAAAAATGGTGGAAAAGAGAAGGAAAAAGATAAAAAGAAATAATTTAAAAGAAAGAAAAAAAAAAAAAAGAAGGATGGAGGAAAGAAAAGGAAAAAAGAGAAGAAAAAAAAAAAAAGAAATAAAAAAGAAAAAAGAAAGAAAGAAAAGAAAGAAAAAAAAGGAAAGAAAAGAAAGGAAATATAAAAAAGAAAAAGAAAAAAGAAAGAAAAGAAAAAGAAGGATGGAAAAGAAAGAATGGTGAAAAGAGAAGGAAAAGGAAAAAAGAAATAAGGATAAGAAAGAAAAGAAAAGAAAAAGAAGGATGAAAAAAAAAAAGAAAAAGAAAAAAAGAGGAGGAAATGGATAAAAAAGAAATAAAAAGAAAAAAAAAAAAAAAAAAAAGGATGGAGGAAAGAAAGAATGAAGGAAAAGAGAAGGAAAAAATAAAAAGAAATAAACAAGAAAGAAAGAAAGAAAAAGAAGGATGGAGGAAAAAAAATGGTGGAAAAGAGAAGGAAAACGATAAAAAAATAAATTAAGAAAGAAAGAAAGAAAGAAAAAGAAGGATGGAGGAAAGAAAAAATGGAAAGAAAAGAGAAGGAAAAAGGATAAAAAAGAAATAAAGTAAGAAAGAAAAAAGAAAAAGAAAAGAAAAAAGGAGGAAAGAAAGAAAAGAAAAGAGAAAAACGGATAAAAAAAAAATAATTTAAGAAAGAAAGAAAGAAAAAAGAAGGATGGAGGAAAGAAAGAATGGTGGAAAAGAGAAGGAAAACGGATAAAAAAGAAATAATTTAAGAAAGAAAAAAAGAAAAGAAAAGATGGATGGAAAAAAGAAAGGAAAAAAAAGAAGGAAAAAATAAAAAAAAAAAATAAAAAGAAAGAAAAAAAAGGAAAAGGAAAGAAAATGACGGAAAAGAGAAGGGAAATGAAAAAAAGAAATAATTAAGAAAGAAAGAAAGAAAAGAAGGATGGAGGAAAGAAGAATGGAAAAGAAAAGGAAAAAAACCTGAAGAAAAAGAAATAATTTAAGAAAAAAGAAAGAAGATGGAGGAAAGAAAGAATGGTGGAAAAGAGAAGGAAAAATGACAAAAAAGAAATAATTAAGAAAGAAAGAAAGAAAAAGAAGGATGGAGGAAAGAAAGAATGGTGGAAAAGAGAAGGAAAAAACGATAAAAAAGAAATAATTTAAGAAAGAAAGAAAGAAAAAGAAAAATGGAGGAAAGAAAGAATGGTGAAAAAGAAGGAAATGGAAAAAAAAATTAAGAAAGAAAAGAAAGAAAAAGAAGGGGATGGAGGAAAAAAAATGTGAAAGAGAAGGAAAAATGATAAAAAAAAAAAAGAAAGAAAGAAAGAAAGAAAGAAAAAGAGGAAAAGAAAGAATGGTGGAAAAGAGAAGGAAAATGGATAAAAAAGAATAATTTAAGAAAAAAGAAAGAAAAAGAAGGATGGAGGAAAGAAAGAATGGTGGAAAAGAGAAGGAAAAAAATATAAAAAGAAAATAATTTAAGAAAGAAAAAGAAAAGAAAAAGAAGGATGGAGGAAAGAAAGAATGGTGGAAAAAGAGAAGGAAAACGGAAAGTAAAAAGAAATAATTAAAAGAAAGAAAGAAAGAAAGGAGGGACAAAAAAGAAATGGAGGAAAAAGAAAGAAAAAAAAATAAAAGAAAAGAAAAATGGAATAAAAAGAAAAAAAGGAAAAAAGAAAAAAAAAAAAGAAGGAAAAAAAGGAAAAGAAAGAATGGATGGAAAAAAGAAAAGAAGGAAAAAAGAAAAAAAGAAATAATTTAAGAAAGAAAGAAAGAAAAAAGAAGGATGGAGGAAAGAAAGAATGGTGGAAAAGAGAAGGAAACGGATAAAAAAGAAATAATTTAAGAAAGAAAGAAAGAAAAAAGAAGGATGGAGGAAAGAAAGAATGGTGGAAAAGAGAAGGAAAACGGATAAAAAGAAATAATTTAAGAAAGAAAGAAAGAAAAAAGGAAATAAAGGAAAAGAAAGAAATGGTGGAAAAGAGAAGGAAAATGATAAAAAAAAATAATTAAGAAAGAAAGAAAAAAAGAAAGAAAGGAAAGAAAGAAAGAATGGTGGAAAAGAGAAGGAAAAAAGATAAAAAGAAAACAATAAGAAAGAAAAAAAGAAAAAAAAGAAGGATGGAGGAAAGAAAGAATGGTGGAAAAAAAGAAGGAAAATGATAAAAAAGAAAATAATTTAAGAAAAAAAGAAAAAGAAGGATGGAGGAAAGAAAGAATGGTGGAAAAGAGAAGGAAAATGATGAAAAAAAAAAAATAATGCAGAAAGAAAAAAGAAAATGGGAAGAAAGAATGGAGGAAAGAAAGAAAATGGATAAAAAGAAATAAAAAGAAAAAAAGAAGGAAAAAGAAAGAAAAAAAGAAAGGAAAAAAATAAAAAGAAAAGAAAGAAAGAAAAAAAGAAAGGAGAAAGGAAAGAAAGAATGGTGGAAAAGAGAAGGAAAAGGAAAAAAAGAAATAAAGAAGAAAGAAAGAAAGAAAAAGAAGGATGGAGGAAAGAAAGAATGGTGAAAAAGAGAAGGAAAAAAAAGAAAAAAGAAAAATACTTAAGAAAGAAAGAAAAGAAAAAAGGAGGAAAGAAAGAATGGTGGAAAAGAGAAGGAAAATGATAAAAAGAAATAAAATAAAAAGAAAGAAAAAAAAAGGATGGAGGAAAGAAAGAATGGTGGAAAAGAGAAGGAAAAATGGAAAAAAGAAAATAAAAGAGAAAGAAAGAAAAAAAAAAGAAGGATGGAGGAAAGAAAGAATGGTGGGAAAAGAGAAGGAAAAAGATAAAAAGAAATAATTTAAGAAAGAAAAAAAGAAAAAAAGGAAGGAGGAAAGAAAGAATGGTGGAAAAGAGAAGGAAAAAGAAAAAAAAAATAAAACTTAAGAAAGAAAGAAAGAAAAAGAAGGATGGAGGAAAGAAAGAATGGTGGAAAAGAGAAGGAAAATGGAAAAAAAGAAATAAGAAAGAAAGAAAAGAAAAAGAAGGATGGAGGAAAGAAAGAATGGTGGAAAAGAGAAGGAAACGGATAAAAAAGAAATAATTTAAGAAAGAAAGAAAAAAAAAAGAAGGATGGAGGAAAGAAAGAATGGTGGAAAAGAGAAGGAAAACGGATAAAAAAGAAATAATTTAAGAAAGAAAGAAAGAAAAAAGAAGGATGGAGGAAAGAAAGAATGGTGGAAAAGAGAAGGAAAACGGATAAAAAAGAAATAATTTAAGAAAGAAAAAAAAAAGAAAGAATGGAGGAAAGAAAGAATGGTGAAAAGAGAAGGAAAATGGATAAAAAGAAATAATTTAAGAAAAAAAGAAAAAAAAAAAAGAAAAGATGGAAAAAAAAGGAAAAGAAAAATAAAGGAAAAGAAAAAGGAAAAAGAAAGATAAAAAAGAAAAACTTAAGAAAGAAAGAAAGAAAAAGAAGGATGGAGGAAAGAAAGAATGGTGGAAAAGAGAAGGAAAACGGATAAAAAAGAAATAATTTAAGAAAGAAAGAAAGAAAAAAGAAGGATGGAAAGAAAGAAAAGAAGGGTGATAAAAAGAAAGAAAAGAAAAAAAAAAAAAAGAATTGGAAAAGAAAGAAAGAAAAAAAAAGAAATGATAAAAAAAAAAAAAAAAAGAAAAAGAAGGAAAAGAAAGAAAATGGTGGAAAAGAAAAGAAAAAGAAAGAAAGAAAAAAAAGAAAAAAGAAGGAAAGAAAAAAAAGAATGGAAAAAGAGAAGGAAAAAAGAAAAAAGAAATAAGAAGAAAGAAAGAAAGAAAAAAAAGATGGAGGAAAGAAAGAATGGTGGAAAAGAGAAGGAAAAAATAAAAAAAAAAAATTAAGAAAAGAAAGAAAAAAAAGAAGGATGGAGGAAAGAAAGAATGGTGGAAAAGAGAAGGAAAAAAGGATAAAAAAAGAAATAATTAAGAAAGAAAAAGAAAAAAAAGAAAGGAAAGAAAGAATGGTGGAAAAGAGAAGGAAAAATGAAAAAAAAAAAGAAATAAAGAAAGAAAAAGGAAAAAAAAAAAAGAAGGAAAGAGAAAGAAAACGAAAGAAAAAAAAAAAAAGAAAAAAGAAAAGAAAATGGAAAAAAGAAAAAAGAGAAAGAAAAAAAGAAAGAAAGAAAAAGAAAAGAAAAAGAAAAAAGAAAAACAAAGAATGGTGGAAAGAAAAAAAAGAAAAAAAAAAAAAGAAAGAAAGAAAGAAAGAAAGAAAGAAAGAAAGAAAAAAGAAGGATGGAGGAAAGAAAGAATGGTGGAAAAGAGAAGGAAAACGGATAAAAAAGAAATAATTTAAAAAAGAAAAAAGAAGGATGGAGGAAAGAAAGAATGGTGGAAAAGAGAAGGAAACGGATAAAAAAGAAATAATTTAAGAAAGAAAGAAAGAAAAAGAAGGATGGCGGAAAGAAAGAATGGTGGAAAAGAGAAGGAAAAATGGATAAAAAAGAAACAATTAAGAAAGAAAGAAAGAAAGAAAAAGAAGGATGGAGGAAAAGAAAGAATGGTGGAAAAGAGAAGAAAATGGAAAAAAAATAATTAAAAAAAAAAAAAAAAAGAAGGATGGAGGAAAGAAAGAATGGTGGAAAAGAGAAGGAAAAGGATAAAAAAGAAATAATTTAAGAAAGAAAGAAAGAAAAAAGAAGGATGGAGGAAAGAAAGAATGGTGGAAAAGAGAAGGAAAACGGATAAAAAAGAAATAATTTAAGAAAGAAAGAAAGAAAAAAGAAGGATGGAGGAAAGAAAGAATGGTGGAAAAGAGAAGGAAAACGGATAAAAAAGAAATAATTTAAGAAAGAAAGAAAGAAAAAGAAGGATGGAGGAAAGAAAGAATGGAGGAAAAGAAAAGGAAAAAGGAAAAAAAGAAATAAAGAAAAGAAAAGAAAGAAAAAGAAGGATGGAGGAAAGAAAAATGGTGGAAAAAAGAAGGAAAATGGATAAAAAAAGAAATACTTTAGAAAGAAAGAAAAAAGAAGATGGAGGAAAGAAAGAATGGTGGAAAAGAGAAGGAAACGGATAAAAAAGAAATAATTTAAGAACGAAAAAAGAAGGATGGAGGAAAGAAAGTATGGTGGAAAAAGAAAAAGAAAAAAAGAAAAAAGAAAGAAAGAAAGAAAGAAAAAAGAAGGATGGAGGAAAGAAAGAATGGTGGAAAAGAGAAGGAAAACGGATAAAATGAAATAATTTAAGAAAGAAAGAAAGAAAAAAGAAGGATGGAGGAAAGAAAGAATGGTGGAAAAGAGAAGGAAAACGGATAAAAAAGAAATAATTTAAGAAAGAAAGAAAGAAAAAAGAAGGATGGAGGAAAGAAAGAATGGTGGAAAAGAGAAGGAAAAATGATAAAAGAAAAAAAAAAAATTAAGAAAGAAAAAAAAAGAAGGATGGAGGAAAGAAAGAATGGTGGAAAAGAGAAGGAAAACGGATAAAAAAGAAATAATTTAAGAAAGAAAGAAAGAAAAAGAAGGATGGAGGAAAGAAAGAATGGTGGAAAAGAGAAGGAAAACGGATAAAAAAGAAATAATTTAAGAAAGAAAAAAAAAGGATGGAGGAAAGAAAGAATGGTGAAAAGAGAAGGAAACGGATAAAAAGAAATAAAAGAAAGAAAGAAAGAAAAAGAAGGATGGAGGAAAAAGAAAGAATGGTGGAAAAAGAGAAGGAAAAACGGATAAAAAGAAATAATTAAGAAAAAAGAAAGAAAAAAGAAAAAGGAGGAAAAGAAAGAATGGAAAAGAGAAGGAAAAAAATAAAAAAGAAATAATTTAAGAAAGAAAAAAGAAGGATGGAGGAAAGAAAGAATGGTGGAAAAGAGAAGGAAAACGGAAAAAAAGAAATAAAAGGAAAGAAAGAAAGAAAAAAGAAGGAAGGAAAAAAAAAATGGTGGAAAAGAGAAGGAAAAAGGATAAAAAAAGAAATAAAAAAAAGAAAGAAAAAAGAAGGATGGAAAAAAAAAAGAAAAAGGAAAAAAGAAGGAAAACGGATAAAAAAGAAAGAAAGAGAAAAAAAAAAAGGATGGAAAAGAAAGAATGGTGAAAAGAAATAAAAAAAAAAAAAAAATAAAAGAAAAAAAAGGAAATGGAGGAAAGAAAGAATGAAGAAAAGAGAAGGAAAAAGAAGGAAATGGTTAAGAAAAAAAGAAAAAAAAAGAAGGAAAAGGAAAGAAAGAATGGTGGAAAAGAAAGGAAAAAAAAAAAGAAAAAATTAAGAAAAAGAAAGAAAAAGAAGGATGGGAAAGAAAGAATGAAGGAAAAAGAAGGAAAATGGAAAAAAGAAAATACTTAAGAAAAAAGAAAAAAAAGAAGGATGGAGGAAAGAAAGAATGGAAAAGAGAAAAAAAAAAAAAGAAATGGAAAAGAAAGAAAAAAAGGATGGAGGAAAGAAAGAATGGAAAAGAAGGAAAAAAATAAAAAAAGAAAAAAAGAAAGAAAGAAAAGAAGGATGGAGGAAAGAAAGAATGGTGGGAAAAGAGAAGGAAAATAAAAAAAGAAATAATTTAAGAAAGAAAGAAAGAAAAAAAGAAGGATGGAGGAAAGAAAGAATGGTGGAAAAAGAGAAGGAAAAAATAAAAAAAAAAAAAAAAAGAAAGAAAAGAAAAAAAAAGAAAAAGGATGGAAAAAGAAAGAATGGTGGAAAAGAGAAGGAAAACGGATAAAAAGAAATACTTAAGAAAGAAAAGAAGGAAAAAAGAAGATGGAGGAAAGAAAGAATGGTGGAAAAGAGAAGGAAAATGGATAAAAAGAAATAAGGAAAGAAAGAAAAAAGAAGGATGGAGGAAAGAAAGAATGGTGGAAAAGAGAAGGAAAACGGAAAAAAAAAGAAATAATTTAAGAAAGAAAGAAAGAAAAAAGAAGGATGGAGGAAAGAAAGAATGGTGGAAAAGAGAAGGAAACGGATAAAAAAAAGAAATACTTAAAAGAAAGAAAAGAAAAGAAAAGAAGGAGGAAAAAAAGAATGGAAAAGAGAAGGAAACGGATAAAAAAGAAAATTTAAGAAAGAAAGAAAGAAAAAAGAAGGATGGAGGAAAGAAAGAATGGTGGAAAAGAGAAGGAAAACGGAAAAAAAGAAATGATTTAAGAAAGAAAGAAAGAAAAAAGAAGGATGGAGGAAAGAAAGAATGGTGGAAAAGAGAAAAAACGGAAAAAAAGAAATAAAAAAGAAAGAAAGAAAGAAAAAGAAGGATGGAGGAAAGAAAGAATGGTGGAAAAGAGAAGGAAAGCGGATAAAAGGCAATAATTTAAGAAAGAAAGAAAAAAGAAAGGTGGAAAAGAGAAGGAAAACGGATAAAAAGGAATATTTTAAGAAAGAAAGAAAAAAGAATGATGGAAAAAAGAAAGAATGGTGAAAAGAGAAGGAAAATATAAAAAGAAATAATTTAAGAAAGAAAGAAAAAAAAAGAAGGATGGAGGAAAGAAAGAATGGTGAAAAGAATGAAAAATGAAAAAAAGAAATAATTTAAGAAAGAAAGAAAGAAAAAAGAAGGATGGAGGAAAGAAAGAATGGTGGAAAAGAGAAGGAAAACGGATAAAAAAAAAAGAAACAAAGAAAGAAAAGAAAGAAAAAAAAGGATGGAGGAAAGAAAGAATGGTGGAAAAGAGAAGGAAAACGGATAAAAAAAAAAAGAAAAAAAAGAAAAAAAAGGAAAAAGAAGGATGGAGAAAAAGAAGGAAAATAATGAAAAAAAAATAATGAAGAAAGAAAAAAAGAAAAAAAAAGAAAAGAAACAAAGAGAAGAAAGAAAAGAAAAAATTTAAGAAAGAAAGAAAAAAAGAAGGATGGAGGAAAGAAAGGTGGAAAAAGAGAAGGAAAACGGAAAAAAAGAAATAAAAAGAAAAGAAAGAAAGAAAGAAAAAGAAGGATGGAGGAAAGAAAGAATGGTGGAAAAGAGAAGGAAAATATAAAAAGAAATAATTTAAGAAAGAAAAAAAAAAAATGGATGGAGAAAGAAAAATGGAAAAGAGAAGGAAAAAAGATAAAAAAAAATAAAAAGAAAGAAAGAAAGAAAAAGAAGGATGGAGGAAAGAAAGAATGGTGGAAAAAGAGAAGGAAAATGGATAAAAAAAAAAGAAAAAAGAAAGAAAGAAAAAGAAGGATGGAGGAAAGAAAGAATGGTGGAAAAGAGAAGGAAAAAAATAAAAAAAGAAATAATAAGAAAGAAAAGAAAAAAAAAGAAGGATGGAGGAAAAAAGAATGGTGGAAAAGAGAAGGAAAAAAAAAAAGAAATAAAAGAAAAAAAAAAGAAAAGAAGGATGGGAGGAAAGAAAAATGGTGGAAAAGAGAAGGAAAATGAAAAAGAAATAATTTAAGAAAAAAGAAAGAAAAAAATGGATGAGAAAAAAGAATGGAAAAGAGAAAAAATGGAAAAAAGAAATAAAAGAAAGAAAGAAAGAAAGAAGGAAAGAAAGAAAGAAAGAAAAAGAAGGAAAAGGAAAAAAAGAAATGGTAAGGAAAAGAAAAAGGAAAAGAAAACAAAAAAAGAAATACTGTAAAAGAAAGAAAAAAGAAAAAAAAAGAAGGATGGAGGAAAGAAAGAAAGGTGGAAAAGAGAAGGAAAAAAAAAAAAAAAATAAAGAAAGAAAGAAAAAAAGAAGGATGGAGGAAAGAAGAAAACGAAAAGAGAAGGAAAAAGGATAAAAAGAAATAATAAGAAAAAAAAAAGAAAAGAAAAAGAAGGATGGAGGAAAGAAATAATGTCAAAAAGGAATGAAGGAAAAAAAACAAAAATAAAAAGAAAGAAAGAAAAAAAAAAAGAAGGATGGAGGAAAGAAAGAATGGTGGAAAAGAGAAGGAAAACGGAAAAAAGAAATAATATAAGAAAGAAAGAAAGAAAAAAGAAGGATGGAGGAAAGAAAGAATGGTGGAAAAGAGAAGGAAAACGGATAAAAAGAAATAAAGAAAGAAAAGCAAAGAAAGAAAAAAGAAGGATGAAAAAGAAAGAATGGAAAAAAGAGAAGGAAACGGATAAAAAGAAATAATTTAAAAGAAAGAAAAGAAAAAGAAGGATGGAGGAAAGAAAGAATGGTGGAAAAGAGAAGGAAAAAAAATAAAAAGAAATAATTAAGAAAGAAAAAAAAAAAAGGGATGGAGGAAAGAAAGAATGGTGGAAAAGAGAAGGAAAAATGGATAAAAAAGAAATAAAAAGAAAGAAAAAAAAGAAAAGAAGGAAAAGGAAAGAAAGAATGGTGGAAAAGAGAAGGAAAACGATAAAAAGAAAATGATTTAAGAAAGAAAAGAAAAAAAAAAAAAAAAATGAGGAAAAAAAAGAATGGTGGAAAAGAAAGAAGGAAAATGGATAAAAAGAAATGATTTAGAAAGAAAGAAAAAAAAAGAAGGATGGAGGAAAGAAAGTATGGTGGAAAAGAGAAGGAAACGGATAAAAAAGAAATAATTTTAAGAAAAAAGAAAAGAAAGAAAAAGAAGGATGGAGGAAAGAAAGAATGGTGAAAAAGAAGGAAAAACGAAAAAAAGAAATAATTAAGAAAGAAAGAAAAAGAAAAAAGAAGGATGGAGGAAAGAAAGAATGGTGGAAAAGAGAAGGAAACGGATAAAAAAGAAATGATTTAAGAAAGAAAGAAAAGAAAAAAAATGGAGGAAAGAAAAATGGTGGAAAAGAGAAGGAAAATGGATAAAAAAAAAAAAAGTTAAGAAAGAAAGAAAGAAAAAAAGGATGGAGGAAAGAAAGAATGAAGAAAACGGAAAATGAAAAAAAGAATAAAAGAAAGAAAGAAAGAAAAAAAAAAGGATGGAGGAAAGAAAGAATGGTGGAAAAGAGAAGGAAAAAATGGATAAAAAAGAAATAATTTAAGAAAAGAAAAAGAAGGATGGAGGAAAAAAGAATGGTGGAAAAGAGAAGGAAAACGATAAAAAGAAATAATTTAAGAAAAAGAAAAAAGAAGGATGGAGGAAAAGAAAAATAAAAAAAAAAAGGATAAAAAGAAAATAAGAAAGAAAGAAAGAAAAAAAAGGATGGAAAAAAAAGAATGGTGGAAAAGAGAAGGAAAAATGATAAAAAAGAAATACTTAAGAAAGAAAGAAAGAAAAAGAAGGATGGAGGAAAAAAGAAAAATGAAAAAAAGAGAAAAAATGATAAAAAAGAAATAATTTAAGAAAAGAAAAGTAAAAAAAAAAAGGATGGAAAGAAAGAATGGTGGAAAAGAGAAGAAAAAAACGGAAAAAAAGAAAAATTTAAGAAGAAAGAAAAAAAAAGAAAAGATGGAGGAAAAGAAAGAATGGTGGAAAAGAGAAGGAAAACGGATAAAAAAAAGAAATAATTTAAGAAAGAAAGAAAGAAAAAGAAGGATGGAGGAAAGAAAGAATGGTGGAAAAGAGAAGGAAAACGGATAAAAAAGAAATATTTAAGAAAGAAAGAAAGAAAAAAGAAGGATGGAGGAAAGAAAGAATGGTGGAAAAGAAAGGAAATGGATAAAAAGAAATACTTAAGAAAGAAAGAAAGAAAAAGAAATGGAGAAAAAAAAGAAAAAAATGAAATTGGAAAAGAAAGAAAAAGAAAAAAAAAGGATGGAAAGAAAGAAAAAAGAGAAAGAAAGAAAGGAAAAAAAGAAATAAAAGAAAGAAAGAAAAGGAAAGAGAAAGAAAAGAGGTGGAAAGAGAAGGAAAAAAAAAATAAAAGAAAGAAAGAAAAAAAAGAAGGATGGAGGAAAGAAAGAATGGTGGAAAAGAAGGAAAAAATAAAAAGAAATAAACAAGAAAGAAAGAAAGAAAAAAAGGAAAAAAAGAAAGAATGGTGAAAAGAAGAAGGAAACTGTCAAAAAAGAAATAATTTAAGAAAGAAAGAAAAAAAAAAGAAGGATGGAGGAAAGAAAGAATGGTGGAAAAAGAAGGAAATGGAAAAAAAGAAATAATTTAAGAAAGAAAAAAAAAGAAAAAAAATAAGGAAAGAAAGAAAGAATGGTGGAAAAGAAAAGAAAAATGGAAAAAAAAATAAAGAAAGAAAAAAAGAAAAAGAAGGATGGAGGAAAGAAAGAATGGTGGAAAAGAGAAGGAAAAGGATAAAAAGAAAAAAGAAAGAAAGAAAGAAAAAAAGAAGGATGGGAGGAAAGAAAGAATGGTGGAAAAGAGAAGAAAAAATGGATAAAAAAGAAATAAAAAGAAAGAAAGAAAGAAAAAAGAAGGATGGAGGAAAGAAAGAATGAAACAAAAGAGAAGGAAAAACAATAAAAAAGAAATAATTTAAGAAAGAAAGAAAAGAAAAAAGAAGATGGAGGAAAGAAAGAATGGTGGAAAAAGAGAGGAAAACGATAAAAAGAAATAATTTAAGAAAAAAAAAAAAAAGAAAAAAAGGATGGAGGAAAGAAGAGAAAAGGAAAAGAAAGGAAAAGAAATAAAAAAAAGAAAGAAAGAAAGAAAGAAAGAAAAAAGAAGGATGGAGGAAAGAAAGAATGGTGGAAAAAGAAGGAAAAAAATAAAAAAGAAATAAAAAAAGAAAGAAAAGAAAGAAAGAAAAAAAAGAAGGATGGAGGAAAGAAAGAATGGTGGAAAAGAGAAGGAAATGAAATAAAAAAAAAGAAATACTTAAGAAAGAAAGAAAAAGAAGGATGGAGGAAAGAAAGAATGGGGAAAAGAGAAGAAAATGGATAAAAAGAAATAATTTAAGAAAGAAAGAAAGAAAAAGAAGGATGGAGGAAAAAAAGAATGGTGGAAAAGAGAAGGAAAACGGATAAAAAGAAATAATTTAAGAAAGAAAAAAGAAGGATGGAGGAAAGAAAGAATGGTGGAAAAGAGAAGGAAAACGGATAAAAAAGAAATAATTTAAGAAAGAAAGAAAGAAAAAAGAAGGATGGAGGAAAGAAAGAATGATGGAAAAGAGAAGGAAAACGGATAAAAATAAGGAATGAAGAAAAAGAAAGAAAAAGAAGGATGGAGGAAAAGAAAGAATAAAGAAAAGAAAAGGAAAAAAAAAAAGAAAAAAAAGAAAAAAAGAAAGAAATAAGAAAAAGAAAACAAAAAATAATAAAAAAGAAAGAAATGGATAAAAAGGAAAAATGAAAGAAAACGGACAAGAAAAGAAAAATGAAGGAAAGAAAGAAAGTGGAAAAGAGAAGGAAAATGGAAAAAAGAAAAATTTAAAAAGAAAAAAAGAAAAAGAAGAAGGAGGAAAGAAAGAATGGTGGAAAAGAAAAAAAAACAAAAGAAATAAAAAAGAAAGAAAAAAAAAAAAGAAAAAAGAAAAAAGGAAAAGAGAAGGAAAATACTGATAAAAGGAAATAATTTAAAAAAAGAAAAAAAAAGAAAGGAAAGAGAATGGAGGAAAAAAAAGAAAAAATGAAAAAGAAAAAAAAAAAGAAAAAAAAAAAAAAAATAAAGAAAAAAAAAAAAAAAAAAGAAAAAAGAGGAAAAAAGAATAAAAAAAGAAAAAGAAAAAAAAAAAAATGGAGGAGAAAGAAAGAAAGAAAAATGAAGAAAAAAAAAAAAAAATAAAAGAAAAGAAAAAAAGGAAAAAAAAGGAAATAAAAGAAAAGAAAAGAAAGAAAAGGAATGGAGGAAAGAAAAGAATGGGTGGAAAAAAGAAGGAAAAATAAAAAAAAATAAAAGAAAGAATAAAGAAAGAAAAAGAAGGATGGAGGAAAAAAGAATGGTGGAAAAGGAAATGAAAAAAAGAAAAAAAAAAAAAGAAAGAAAGAAAAAAGAAGGATGGAGGAAAGAAAAGATGGTGGAAAAGGAAAAGAAAACGGAAGAAAAGAAAAAAAAAAAAAAAAAAGAAAAAAAAAAAAAGAATGGTGGAAAAGAGAAGGAAAAAACATAAAAAGAAAAAAAGAAAGAAAGAAAAAAAGAAGGATGGAGGAAAGAAAGAATGAAGGAAAAGAGAAGGAAAAAAAAAAAGAAAATTTAAGAAAGAAAGAAAGAAAAGAAGGATGGAGGAAAGAAAGAATGGTGGAAAAGAGAAGGAAACGGATAAAAGAAAAAAAAAAGAAAGAAAAAAAAAAAGAAATGGAGGAAAAAACTAAGAATGGTGGAAAAAGAGAAGGAAAATGGATAAAAAAAAAATAATAAGAAAGAAAAAGAAATGGAAAAAAAGAAAGTAAAAGGTGGAAAAGAAGGAAACGATAAAAAAGAAAAAATTTACAAAAAGAAAAAAAGAAAGATGGAGGATATATAAAAAGAAAAAAGAAGGAAAAGGAGGAAAATGTCATGTAAGAAATAAAGAAAAACGAAAAGAAATAAAAGAAACAAAGAATGGTATGAAAAGAAAAAAATAAAAAAAAAAAAGAAAAAATAAATCATTTAAGGAATGAAAAAAAGAAAGAAAAATAAAGAAAGAAAGAAAGAATATAAAAAAGAAAAGTCAAAGAAAAAAAAAAGAAAATAAGAGAAAGGAAAAGAAGGAAAAGGAAACAAAAATAAAAAAGAAAGAAAACGGATAAAAAAATGGTAATATAAAAAGAAAAAAAAGAATGGAAAAGAATGAAAAGAAGGAAAACGATAAAAAGAAATAATTTAAGAAAGAAAAAAGAAAAAAAAATGGAAGGAAAGAAAGAATGGTGGAAAAGAAAAAAAAAAAAATAAAAAGAAAAAAAGGACAAGAAAGAAAAAAAAGGAATGAGGAAAACGAAAAGAAAAAATAAAAAGAAAAAAAATGGAATAAAAAAGAAAAATAAAAGAAAAAAAGAAGGACAATAAAAAAGAAGGAATGAAGAAAACGAAAAAAAAAAAAAGAAACAAAAATGGTAATATAAAAAGAAAAAGTTAAAAAGAAAAAAAGAGGACAATACTGGAATGTAAGAATGAAGAAAACGAAACAAAAATAAAAAAAGAAAAGCAATGGTAATATAAAAAAAGAAAAAAGTAAAAAGAAAAAAAAGAAGGAAAATAAGAATGTAAGGAATGAAGAAAACAAAACAAAAAAAAAAGAAACAAAGAATGGTAAAAAAAAAAAAAGTAAAAAAAAAAAAAGAAGGACAATACTGTCATGTAAGGAATGAAAAAAAACAAAAAATAAAAGAAACAAAGCAATGGTAATATAAAAAGAAAAAATGTCAAAGAAAAAAGAAGGACAATACTGTCATGTAAGGAATGAAGAAAACGAAACAAAAAATAAAAGAAAGAAAGCAATGGTTATAAAAAAAAAATAAAAAAAAAAAAGAAGGACAATACTGTCATGTAAGGAATGAAGAAAAGAAACAAAAAATAAAAAAAAGAAAGAAATGGATAAAATAAAAAAAAAAGTAAAAGAAAAAAGAAGGACAATACTGTCATGTAAGGAATGAAGAAAACGAAAACAAAAATAAAAGAAAAAAAGCAATGGTAATATAAAAAGAAAAAATAAAAAAGAAAAAAAAGGACAATACTGTCATGTAAGGAATGAAGAAAACGAAAAAAAAAACAAAAGAAACAAAAAATGGTAATAAGAAAAAAAAAAAAAAAAAAAAAGAAAGACAATAAAAATGAAGGAAATGAAAAAAAAAATAAAACAAAAAATAAAAGAAACAAATAAAAAGAAATAAAAAAAAAGAAAAAAAAAAAGAAGGACAATACTGTCATGTAAGGAATGAAGAAAATTAAACAAAAATAAAAGAAAACAAAGCAATGGTAATATAAAAAGAAAAGTAAAAAGAAAAAAAAGAAGGACAATACTGTCATGTAAGGAATGAAGAAACGAAACAAAAAAATAAAAGAAACAAATCAATGGTAATATAAAAAAAAAAAAAAGAAAAAAAAGAAGGACAATACTGTCATGTAAGGAGGAATGAAGAAAACGAAACAAAAAAAAAAAAACAAAGCAATGGTAATATAAAAAAAAAGTCAAAAGAAAAAAAGAAGGACAATACTGTCATGTAAGGAATGGAAAAACGAAACAAAAATAAAAGAAAAATAAATGGTAATATAAAAAAAAAAAAATAAAAAAAGAAAAAGAAGGACAATACTGTCAAAAAAGAAAACAGAAACAAAAATAAAAAAGAAACAAATAATGGAATATGAAAAGAAAAATAAAAGAAAAAAGAAACAAAATAAAATGAAAAAAAACAAACAAAAAAAAAAAAAAAAAAATAAAAAAAAAAAAAAGAAGGACAATACTGTCATGTAAGGAATGAAGAAAACGAAACAAAAAAAAAAAAAGAAAAAGAATCAATGGAATAAAAAAAAAAAAAAAAAAAAAGAAAATACTGTCATGTAAAGGAATGAAGAAAAAAAAAACAAAAAATAAAAAGAAAAAAATAAAAGAAAGCAATGGTAATATAAAAAGAAAATGTCAAAGAAAAAAAGAAGGACAATACTGTCATGTAAGGAATGAAAAAAAAACAAAAAAAAAAAAAAAACAAAGCAATGGTAATAAAAAAAAAAAAAAGAAAAAAAAAAAAAAAGAAATGAAAAAACGAAACAAAATAAAAAAGAAAGGAATGAAGAAAACGAAACAAAAATAAAAAAAAAAACAAATACAATGGGAAAAAAAGAAAACGAAAAAAAAAAAAAGAAAAGAAAAAAAGAAGGAAAAACTGTCAATGTGGAATGAATGAATGAAACGAAACAAAAATAAAAGAAAAAAAAAGCAATGGTAATATAAAAAGAAAAAAAGTCAAAAGAAAAAAGAAGGACAATACTGTCATGTAAGGAATGAAGAAAACGAAACAAAATAAAAAAAACAAAGCAATGGTAATGGTAATAAAAAGAAAAGGACAATACTGTCAAAGAAAAAAGAAAAAAAAAAAAGCAATGTCATGAAAGAAAATGAAAAAAAAGGATGAAAAAAAAAATGAAAGAAAACAAAGCAATGGTAATATAAAAAGAAAAAGAAAAGAAAAAAAGGACAATACTGTCATAGAGTAATGAAAAGCGAAAGAATGAAAAAAGAAATGGTAAAAAAAGAAAAAAGAAACAAAAAAAATGGTAATAAGAAAAAGAAAAATAAAAAAGAAAAAGGACAAAACTGTCATGTAAGGAAAGAAGAAAAACGAAACAAAAATAAAAGAAAAAAAAAGAAAAGGAAGCAATGGTAATATAAAAAGAAAAGTCAAAAAAAAAAAGAAGGACAATACTGTCATGTAAGGAATGAAGAAAACGAAACAAAAAAAAAAAAGAAACAAATCAATGGATATATAAAAAAAAAAAAAGTAAAAGAGAAAAAAAGAAGGATAATACTGTCATGTAAGGAATGAAGAAAACGAAACAAAAAATAAAAGAAAACAAAGCAAATGGTAATATAAAAAGAAAAAGAAAAAAAAAAAAGAAGGATAATACTGTCATGTAAGGAATGAAAAAACGAAACAAAAATAAAAAGAAACAAATCAATGGTTATATAAAAAAGAAAAAAAGAAAAAGAAAAAAAAGAAGGACAATATTGTCATGTAAGGAATGAAGAAAACGAAACAAAAATAAAAAAACAAAACAGCAATGGTAATATAAAAAGAAAAAGTCAAAGAAAAAAAAAGGACAATACTGTCATGTAAGGAATGAAGAAAACGAAACAAAAATAAAAGAAACAAAGCAATGGTAATATAAAAAGAAAAAGTAAAAGAAAAAAAGAAGGACAATACTGTCATGTAAGGAATGAAGAAAACGAAACAAAATAAAAAAAGAATGCAATGGTAATATAAAAAGAAAAAGTCAAAAAGAAAAAAAGAAGGACAATACTGTCATGTAAGGAATGAAGAAAACGAAACAAAAATAAAAGAAACAAAGCAATGGTAATATAAAAAGAAAAAGTAAAAGAAAAAAAGAAGGACAATACTGTCATGTAAGGAATGAAGAAAACGAAACAAAAATAAAAGAAAGAAAGCAATGGTAATATAAAAAGAAAAAAAGGACAATACTGTCATGTAAGGAATGAAGAAAACGAAACAAAAATAAAAGAAACAAACAATGGTAATATGAAAAGAAAAAATAAAAGAAAAAAAGAAGGACAATACTGTCATGTAAGGAATGAAGAAAACGAAACAAAAATAAAAGAAACAAAGCAATGGTAATATAAAAAAGTAAAATAAAAGAAAACAAGAAGGACAATACTGTCATGTAAGGAATGAAGAAAACGAAACTAAAATAAAAGAAACAAAGCAATGGTAATATAAAAAGAAAAAGTCAAAAGAAAAAAAAAGGACAATACTGTCATGAAGGAATGAAGAAAAACAGAAACAAAAATAAAAAGAAACAAAGCAAAAGAAGTAAAACAAAAAAAAAAAACAAATGTAAAAAGAAAAAAGAAAGGACAATTCTGTCATTTAAGGAATGAAGAAAACGAAACAAAAATAAAAGAAACAAAAATAAAAAAGAAGCAATGGTAATATAAAAAAAAAAAAGTCAAAAGAAAAAAGAAGGCAATACTGTCATGTAAAATAATGAAGAAAACGAAACAAAATGAAAGAAAAAAAGCAATGGTAATATAAAAAGAAAAAAAAAGAAAAAAAAAAGAAGGAAAATACTGTCATGTAAGGAATGAAGAAAACGAAACAAAAAATAAAAGAAAAAAAAGCAATGGTAATATAAAAAGAAAAGTCAAAAAAAAAAGAAGGACAATACTGTCATATAAGGAATGAAGAAAAACGAAACAAAAAAAAAAAAGAAACAAAGCAATGGTAATATAAAAAGAAAAAGTCAAAGAAAAAAAGAAGGACAATACTGTCATGTAAGGAATGAAGAAAACGAAACAAAAATAAAAGAAAGAAAGCAATGGTTATATAAAAAGAAAAAAAGAAGGACAATACTGTCATGTAAGGAATGAAGAAAACGAAACAAAAATAAAAGAAACAAATCAATGGATATATAAAAAGAAAAAGTAAAAGAAAAAAAGAAGGATAATACTGTCATGTAAGGAATGAAGAAAACGAAACAAAAATGAAAGAAAGAAAGCAATGGTAATATAAAAAGAAAAAATCAAAGAAAAAAAGATGGACAATACTGTCATGTAAGGAATGAAGAAAACGAAACAAAAATAAAAGAAAGAAAGCAATGGTAATATAAAAAGTAAAAGTAAAAGAAAAAATGTAGGACAATACTGTCATGTAAGGAATGAAGAAAACGAAACAAAAATAAAGGAAACAAAGCAATGGTAATATAAAAAGAAAATGTCAAAGAAAAAAAGAAGGACAATACTGTCATGTAACGAATGAAGAAAACGAAACAAAAATGAAAGAAAGAAAGCAATGGTAATATAAAAAAAAAAAGTCAAAGAAAAAAAGAAGGACACTTCTGTCATTTAAGGAATGAAGAAAACGAAACAAAAATAAAAGAAGCACAGCAATGGTAATATAAAAAGAAAAAGTCAAAGAAAAAAAGAAGGACAATACTGTCATGTAACGAATGAAGAAAACGAAACAAAAATGAAAGAAAAAAAGCAATGGTAATATAAAAAGAAAAAATCAAAGAAAAAAAGAAGGACAATACTGTCATGTAAGGAATGAAGAAAACGAAACAAAAATAAAAGAAACAAAGCAATGGTAATATAAAAAGAAAAAGTCAAAGAAAAAAAGAAGGACAATACTGTCATGTAAGGAATGAAGAAAACGAAACAAAAATAAAAGAAACAAAGCAATGGTAATATAAAAAGAAAAAGTCAAAGAAAAAAAAGGACAATACTGTCATGTAAGGAATGAAGAAAACGAAACAAAAATAAAAGAAAGAAAGCAATGGTTATATAAAAAGAAAAAAAGAAGGACAATACTGTCATGTAAGGAATGAAGAAAACGAAACAAAAATAAAAGAAACAAATCAATGGATATATAAAAAGAAAAAGTAAAAGAAAAAAAGAAGGATAATACTGTCATGTAAGGAATGAAGAAAACGAAACAAAAATGAAAGAAAGAAAGCAATGGTAATATAAAAAGAAAAAGTTAAAGAAAAAAAGATGGACTATACTGTGATGTAAGGAATGAAGAAAATGAAACAAAAATAAAAGAAACCAAGCAATGGTAATATAAAAGGAATAGTCAAAGAAAAAATAAGGACAATACTGTCATGTAAAGAATGAAGAAAATGAAACAAAAATGAAAGATTCTTAAAAAAAAATCTAAATTAAAAAAGGAAGAATTTAAAAAACAAAGGAAAATGATATTTTTATTATTAGTGTGGTGGAAAGTAAATTTTTTGAAGAAGAACAAAGGAAAAGAACATCACGATTATAAAAAAAAAAGAAAGAAAACGAAAAATGAAAAAACGAAAACAAAAGAGAAATTTGTTCACCCAGAGACGATTAGATGCCATAATAGAAAACAAAAAAAAAAAAAAACTGATTTTTTTTCGCTATATTTAGTTGATTTTTTTTTTTTTTTTTGGTTTGTTGTTTAGTTGTTTTTTATTGGCTTTTGCCTTTGATGGAAACCAAAGAGAAAGGCAATTTGGGAAATATATCGATATCTGGTCAACAGGAAGACCTTTCATAGCGGGGTTTTGCAAAGCGGGAAAAGATAGAAAGGCGGATATCTCAGGCGGGAAAAGACCAGCAAAATTAAGGTGCGCAGTAGAAGTAATTTTGGCGGTTAATGCGCAAGCACGGACCAAAGAGAGATCAAGCCAACCCTCTCCCGACACGATCAAATGGATGGTTCACTGATTACTTTTAGAATTTCGCTGGCGACTGGATTATGAAAGGCTACTAAGAAAGAAGCCATATTTGTTGATCAAGCTTTCAGTATATCATTGTTTTTAGTTCTTTATAAACAACTTTTGCATACATGCAGACGATATTAAATGTCTGTTCCACATACAGACACAAGAAACTGGCATGGCATGTATATCACAAGGAAAATGTGAACCTTTACACATAAATAAACGCCTTCATATAAAATAATTTTGTGAACTTACATCAGAGTATATTCTGAAAATACCTCAACCTAACCAAAATGTTTTACAAAATACACACCTTCAAACAGAGAGTATGGGAAAATTATTCTTTTGGGGAGAAAACTCGAGCGGGATATCCTTATTTCAATCATCTATTATCAATCCTTTATTAAATATCCAATAAATTCACTCAAAGTCCCTATTTTAGACTACGAGCAATCTAGAATAATTCGTTTCATTACTGTTACTTTGTGCCATGCGTAAGACACGCTTAAGCGATCATGTATCTTCCGCTACATGACTGACGAGGCAGATTTTTTTTCCCGCAATAATTTGCCTTTTCTTTCTTTCTGCGGTAGACCAGTTCCCATCCAAGGCTATAGAACTCGATCTATCCTGCTATTTACTGGGGGAGAAGAAGAGGATTAGCATGTAAGTGAATGTAATGGATTCGACTGGAATTCGAACTCGGCTCTCTGAATCCTAAATCCAAGCAGCTATCCATTAATCCACCGTGTGTGATTTTTAATTGTTCAGTGAAAAATACTAGACACTTATCGGGTAGAAAGGCTTATGCATACATCTCAACATTATAACAGTCTTAGTCTTCTTCTTAATATCTATGCCTTGTCATTCAGAACAGGAGGTTAGCGATCATGCCTCTTCACAACTTCCTCTTATTTATAGCTCTTAGCAGTGTTTGTTTTTCTTTTTGCTATTTCTCTTAATCCACTTTTCTACCAATCATTTACACAATCATGTTAAGTAGGTTATGTGAAGCTTTCCTCTGTCCTTGATTTCAATGTACTGTAGTTGTGAGTGTCAAATTTTCCAAGCCCTCTTTCCTCATTATGTGCCCTAGAAATATCAACCCGCTCTTTCCGATTTTAAGTATAAAGTTTCCTTTTTTGTTTCCTTTTTCCCTAAAACTTATTACAAATATATACACACGGTGTACATGTGTGGACGCACACTCAGTCAGCTATATGCCATGCGTGATACACGCTTAGGCGATCATGTATATTTCGATAAATGATTGATGAGGCAGATTTTTTCCAGCAGTAGACCAGTTGCCATCCAAGACTATAGAACCCGGTCTGTCCTTCTATTTACCCCTAGTTGTGGGGAGGGGGAGAAGAAGAGGATTCATACCTTTCCCAAGGGTATTAGCACATAAGTGAATGTGATGGATTCGACTGGAATTCGAACTCGATTCCGCAATCCGAGCCGCTATCCACTACTCCACCGTAATATTTTAAGAATATACTCTAAAATTACAGCCATGCATTTTACTCCAACTACTCCGTCTATGACACAACAGGGAATGAGAATGATAATAAACAGATAAACATTATTAAGAGTAACAAATAAAGGAAGATGTGAAAAAGCACGATAGTTCACATCCTGAAGAGAGACAACAATTGAAAAAAGTTTTGTTTGTTTCACTCTATTTAAAGTGCCTTTATAAAGTTTTCTGATGTAGTAACGCCTTTAGACATTCAGTCAGTTATGTGTCATGCGTGATACACGCTTAGGCGATCATGTATCTTTCGATACATGACTGAAAAGGCAGATTTTTCCCCCCGCATCAGGTTGCCATTTCTTTCTGCGGTGGACCAGTTGCCATCTAAGACTATAGAACCTGGTCGGTCCTGCTATTTATCCATAACAGGTGGAGAAGAGGATTCATACCTTTCCCAAGGGTATTAGCACGTAAGTGAATGTAATGGATTCGACTCAGCTCTCCGATTCCTCAATCCAAGCCGCTATCGATTACTCAACCGTGCCTCCTTTTTAGCTAAAAACAGAACATCACCCACTCTACAGTCTTGAAGTAAATATCGCAAAGAGAAACATGTGAGTTTCGATAAATGAATACATGGAAACTGATGACTCAGTTGTAGATTTTAATGATGAATGTAGAGCTACATTTAGTGTAGTATAGTCTCTGTTCTTTATGGAGATTCCCAACTATTATCAGTCAGTCATGAGCCATACGTGATACACGTTTAGGCGATCATGTATCTTTCGATACATGACTGACGGAGCAGATATTTTTTTCCCACAATAGGTTTCCATTTCTTTCTGCAGTAGACCAGTGGCCATGTAAGGCTACAGAACCCGGTCTGGCCTGCAATTTACCAATAGCTGGAAGAAGAAGAAAGGTTTCATAACTTTCCCAAGGATATTAACACGTAATGGATTCGATTGGAATTCGAACTCGGTTCTCTGATTCCTCAGATCAATGTCTTATTATGAACGAAGCCTGTAGGTTTTGTCAAGGACCATCCATCTTCGAAACTCGTGATCTAGAACTACTGAATCCGAGACACAGAATTATACCAAATAACAGACACCCCATCACTTTCAACAGAAGCAACAACTAAAATGGATATCACAGGTAACTCGGTGAGAAAGTAATGACTTAATATGATGATATTCCACATTATTTTAGACAGAAGGTTAGGAAGAAAATCCACAATACTAATGAGATGAGCAATATCTACATTCTTAACGCCCTCATATTTAGAATGATATTGTATTGTTTAAACATCTATGTGTGGGAATGAGGTTAGAACCACAAATGGACTTCTTTTTTTATTTATATATATGCCAAATATACATTTTTGATAAGGTATTAAATAAAAGGAATTAACCCTTTGGATTCTGACCACCACTGTACAGGCTGTAGAGAAAATCATGTAATGCTCTGCCACTGATTGAAAAAATGACTTAATACCCAGCCACCGGTTGAACGGTGGGTAAACACCTGTAACTATTTTTATATCTGCCGTGAAACATTACATACCAATTATTTGCGAATTTTAACTCAGAAGCTCAGGCAGAAGGATTAAATTCTTCAGGAACGCAAGGATCAAAGGGTTAATTCTTAGCAAATAGTAAAAAAAAGTGAGATTAGCCGTTTCCATACAGGGAACATTAGATATTCATTGACCATACAATTAGTGTTATTGCTAGTTCTAATTTACAAATCCTTAGTTTCAAAACATTTTCCCAAAATTATGCTTCTTTTTTTTTCTTTATTTTTTATTTTTTTTATTTTATTTTTTCATTTGTCTAGAGGCATATCGACCTCTCAATGTTATTTAATACCGAAATCAAAATTTTCTGTGCGCATTTTTTAGATAATAATGGCTTTATTGATACACGTCTTACTAATTAACCCATAGCTGTCGGGAGAAGAGGTTGATGCATGCCTTTCACAAGGCTATTTTCTTGTAAATGAATATAAAGAACCCAACAGGATTTAGAACTCGGCTCTTCGATAAACCATTCCGTGTCGTTACGGCGGTGCGAATGTGACTGAAGCCGCGATTGCAAATTCTTTGGATTTCGTCCAGAATTTCAAAATACAGGACAGATGCAGCAGACCAAATGTGACAACAATATTCAATGCCTGGACGAATAGTAAACTTATAAAAATGCAACATAGATTCTAGTGAGAAAAATTGACTAAAGCGACACAATAAACTAACATTTATAGCAGTAAACCTTAACAAGTGATTCAATATAATCTTTTCACTATACCTCAGTGGAAAACGTTAGCCAGAGAAGGAGCAAGAAGTCACTCGCTTGGAGGTTAGTATCAGCCATACTGGTGGAAGGCAAACACGATTCTCTTAGACGATTAAAAAAAAAGCACTTTCGTTTTGAAAGCGTTAAAATTAACAAGCCATTTCTTCCTCTAAATGACAACAGACTGGTCATTTTTTTATATCAGCTGTTGATCAAACCTATCGAATCGATCAGACTTCCTATTGACAGGAGTAAATAGTTGTGTCATCAGCATATATATATATATATATATATATATATATATATATATACATATATATATATATATTTGGTTGGATAGGTGTGAGTTTGTGACCCTGGGTTTCACGCTTTTGCGATCGTCAGAGAAACTGATTAATGTTTTTAAAATTTGGGGTTTATGTAGATTGCGTGTATTGTTGTTATTATGGAAGGGGGTGGAAACGTCGTCATGATGTCACTCATCCTAACGCAAACATCGATGTATGTTCATACGCCCAATCAAGTACGCAGACACACATACACACTTGGTCGTCCGTCGGGACTCATACATATATAAACATATGTGGACAGTTTCGGATATAACATATGTATGTATACGGGTGGTGTTGTGTCTATACATACGCATTTACCGCGCATATAATATATAAATAATTATATATATATATTTATTTATATTTATATACACACTTTTCCCATATATATATATATATATATATATATATATATATATATATATATATATCAAGGAATTATGACATAGGGGATGTCGTTAATGAAAATAAGGAACAACAAATGTTCAAGGTTATTTTATGACACATTCCGGGTGTAACAGCAAAATTGTCTAATTGTCAGATTAAGCTTTGAACCATTGTATCTTAGAAATGATTAAAGATACCTTACTGGAATTCTCCAAGGTATTTATAACACTATTTAAAAATAAGAATGTATAATTATTCTCCAATCTTAACAGATGAGTCGTAAATGAAAATATATTCATCTTTAAAAACAAAATCATACTTTGGAAGCACATGAAAGACTGAAATGAAGTTCATATATATATATATATATATATATATATATATATATATTTCAGGATCATTTACAAACTTATTCAAATGATCTTCGCCCTCGCTAACCTTCTAACTTTCTGTCCTGGAGTAAAGATTTGCCACATAGGTTTCAAGTAAGATTTCATTTTCAAGTCTTTTTCACTTCCCTTTGGACTATCATAACTCCTCTCTCACGGTCGAAATGTCTTATGGATTGGGTTGGATCTTTTCTAATTGATTGCTCTAGCTCTAAGTTGAAATGATGATCCCTCTCCTTGTTGTGGACACCTGATCCAGTTTTTCTACTGTTCTGTCGTTTTTAAACTTAATCACTGTTTTCTTGATGGTTCTTCAATAGACATTGAAGATGGAAGCCAGAGTATGAATGTTGGTACCATTACTGGGGGTCTAAATATTCTTCTAAGTCAAATAGTTTAGTGGGTTTTTTTGTTGTTGTTTTTTTGTAGATATTAAACATTTTGTGCGATGGACAATTATGCTGTTACACGATTTGGACAATTTTTATGTTACACCCGAAAATTTTAATACCGTTTTCTTCTGCTGTGTGTATATTCACACTTTATATTTTTCTTTATACCAGCTGATTAAGATTCCATTACTATATATAAGTAGACAAACAAGCCAAAACCCAAAGGCGACTCCCGGTTTCATGCTAAACGCAATCGTCAGGCTAAATCGTCTCTCAGGACTTTTCACTTGTCAAATGTCAATAAAGTTAATGTTCCTGTCGGAGAAAACATTTTCTTCACTTATATTTAAAATGCTGTGTGTGTTTCAAGATAATCTAAAATTTTACTGGAGGCACATGAACCCTCCTGCGTGGAAAAGAACAAGAGAGTCCAGCATATATATATATATATATATATATATATATATATATATATATATATATATGCAAATGAGGGAAAGAACAGATGGGGTAAAAATTCACGTAGCATTTGCTTTTAAATGTGCTCAAAATAAAGTAGAGCAATATATTATTATATTTTTATTATAAGAGATTATAAGAAAAAACATTTTGAAAACTGTTGCACAGCTTTTATGTTTCAATATTATGATTGCATTTTTCAGGCGATGGTAATTAACTTACTTACCATCGTCTGAAGAAGTGCAATCATTGTATTGAAACATAAAAGCGTCAGTGTAGCGGTTTCAAAATGTTTTATAATCTCTTATAATAATAATATCTTGCTCTACTTTGTATTGAGCGCGTTTTCAATATATATATGTAATTATATATCTCTCTCTCTCTATATATATAGGATGTCCAAAAAGTCTCGGCCAATTCTTCACTGAGGCCTCCGATGCATTTGAACCACGCAGATAGCAATGTCGGATAGCAGCAATTCATTGATTCTGATTCAATCTAAAAGTCATGTTTCTGAAGCGGCGAAGACCAAACTGCAATAATACAACAAAATAAAATCTTCAATAATACATGTACATTATCTACATTGTTCAAACGGCTGTCCTCATATTTATTACCATATTCAGGACGTTTCAGCTGTTATAAGTTCCGGCCTTCTTCAGCTTATTGGAATTTCGAACCGAACCCTTTATTTCGTCCATCGAGATAGATTGTCCGAAACGTCGGGAATATGGCAGTAAAGATGAGGACAACAGCCCGAACAATGTAAAGAACATAAATAATTACAATTCTTCATGTGGGTGTGTGGGTGTGTGTATATATATATATATATATATGTGTGTGTGTGTGTGTGTGTGTGTGTGTGTGTGTGTGTGTGTGTGTGTATACCCTCAAACGCTCCCGAAAAATTAATTTCGGTCGAGCACTCTGGAAAGAAAGCGCGATTTTGTAAACAGTGAGTACTGATGCTGATAATGCAAAGTTCTTCTATGAATTGAGCTCTCTCGGTCACTAACATGTTTATTCAAAGAATAAATACGCAAAATTTTACCTTCTTTACCGGGAGTCGGGGTAAAATCTCCGACTGATGCCAAATCAGTCGGGTTTCGATCCCGGTTTGAGGTAGTCGGATGTCCAGCTAAATTGATGAGCTGTGATGCAGCGAAACAGTCTGTCTGTGGATGACAATATATATATATATATATATATATATATATATATATATACACGAAACAGACAGATAACAAAATATGGATAGTTGCTAATAACTATATTTGAATAGATAGATTTTAGATGTGGCTTATTTGCAAGAAGTATGTCCCCATGTTTTAAAACGAGCAAGAATGTCTTGAAGAAGCAAATATCTGGCTTTGAGGAATGGTACATTGTTTATCGTTTCGGCTACCGACAATTGAATAAAAGAAAATATCTATTTTCTTGGCCGGCGACGCCTAAGCACCGCTTACACTTATAAAAATAAATGACCTAGGGAGCAATTAAAGAAATGGCAGGAAGGCCAGAGCAGTAAAGGAATTAGTAAATGAATGATTTGAGAGAATGACTGTTGGGTCGACCGGGGCCGAGGTAGTGGTTAGGGTTTGAAGCTGGTTTGGAAATAGGGACTGAAGAAGCGTTAAAGACGAGATGAATAGGAATCAGCAAGAAACGAGGAATGGTGAAAAGGGAAATAAATGAGGAAGGTCCAGAAAACAAATAGAGTCAAGGGAATGGGGTTCTTTGGAGCTATGAATATAAAGAAAATGGCCGACTTGAGAAAAAAATATGCAGTTTAAAGCTGTAAAACTAAAAAAAAAAAAAAAAGCGCGAGTTTCTAGAGAAAGAGAGAAAGGGAAAAGTATACCAACAAGAGTGGGTAAAGATGCGCGGGAGTGGAAGTATAAGAAAGAAAGAAAAAAGAAGGAAAGACAGAATTTTGGTAAGAAAGAAAGAAAGAAAGAGAAAAAGGAAAAAGTATTTTGCCAAAAAAAGAGAAAAGAAAGAATTTCGGAAAGAGAGAATCAAAGTATATTAGAATTTTGCAAAGAAAGAAGGGAAAAAAGAAAGAGAGTAAAAAAGAAAGAAAAGCCTTTTTAAAGAAAGAAAGAAAGAAAGAAAGAAAGGAAGAAAGAAAGAAAGAAAGAAAGAAAGAAAGAAAGAAAGAAAGAAAGGAAGAAAGAAAGGAAGAAAGAAAGGAAAGGTATTTTGCAAGACAAAAGAGGAAAGACAGAAATTTAGTTAGAAAGAAAGAAAGAAAGAAATTTGGTTAGAAAGAAAGAAAGAAAGAAAGAAAGAAAGAAAGAAAGAAAGAAAGAAAGAAAGAAAGAAAGAAAAAGTATTTTGCAAGAAAAAAGGAAAAAAGAAAGAATTCTGGAAAGCCTTTTTAAAGAAAGAAAGAAAGAAAGAAAGAAAGAAAGAAAGAAAGAAAGAAAGAAAGGAAGAAAGAAAGGAAAGGTATTTTGCAAGACAAAAGAGGAAAGACAGAAATTTGGTTAGAAAGAAAGAAAGAAAGAAATTTGGTTAGAAAGAAAGAAAGAAAAAAGAAAGAAAGAAAGAAAGAAAGAAAGAAAGAAAGAAAAGTTATTTTGCAAGACAAAAGAGGAAAGACAGAAATTTGGTAAGAAAGAAAGAAAGAAAGAAAGAAATAAAGAAAGAAAGAAAGAAAGGTATTTTGTAAGAAAAATGGAGGAAAGAAAGAAAATTTTTGCCAGATAGAAAGGTGGAAAGAAAGTAAAAGAGTTAAAAAGAAAGAAAGCTTTTTTCAACAAAAGCCTTGTTAAAGAAAGAAAGATAGACAGAAAAAGTATTTTTGCAAAAAAAAGGAGGAAAGAAAGAATTTTGGAAAGCCTTTTTAAAGAAAGAAAGAAAGAAAGAAAGAAAGAAAGAAAGAAAGAAAGAAAAAGAAAGAAAGAAAGAAAGAAAAAAAGAAAGAAAGAAAAAAGAAAGAAAGAAAGAAAGAAAGAAAGAAAAAAGAAAGAAAGAAAGAAAGAATTGGAGACGCAAGGCATTAAATGAACAACCGTACAAAGAGTAAATAAAAAACAAAATATGTTACAAATTCATTTTTTTTTTTCCTTTATTTCTATTTTCCTTTTTCGGTTTCTTT
>CAHIKZ030000857.1:4472500-4522500 GCA_903632075.3 Acanthosepion pharaonis | reverse complement strand
GTTTAATTGTTCGGCCGACTCGTCAGATTTTAGCAAATTTCTCGTTTTTGCTATTTTTAAAGTAAGTTATATTAATTCTATTAATAATTTGTCTCTGATATTGAAGACTTCATGGCAAAGTCTATTTACATTAAATGTTCTTTCTTACAGACTTCCACTGACTAAAACCATTTCTGGCTTTGTTTTATAAATATATATATATATATATATATATATATACACACGTTCTTTTTATAGATACAAATATTTAAGTAATTGCTCTGTTTATAAGAAACAGTATTAACAACATTTACCGGCCTGAATGTCCGAGAAATTTTCATAGAAGGAATCGAACCTGTATCCTATACGGAACCGTCATATAGCCTGACGTGCCTTTACCGACTGGGCCACAGAGGATCGTTCGGTTAGCAAGGTCGATTTTGCTGTATTAAAACACAATTCTCTATGATTTTCTCTCAGACATTCATATCTGCTCAATGCGTATCCAAGTGTAAACAAATAACGTCATGCAATATGAAATGGACAAAGTCTGACAATTATTTTAAAGATATTTTTTATGTTTATGCGTTGTTTTTATAGTTACAAATAGTTAAGTAAATGCTCTGTTTATAATAAACAGTATTAACAACATTTACCAGCCTGAATGTCCGAGAAATTTTCATAGAAAATATGCGTCTTCCGACGGGAATCGAACCTATATCCTATACTGAACCGTCATATAACTTGACATGCCTTTACCAATTGGGCCACAGAAGAGCGTTTAGTATAAACATTAAAAATGTCTTAAAAAATAACTGAAGTCACCTCTATCCACACACCTATTTGCCTCAGTAAGTGAAATATGCATTTCTGGAATTTTTTTTTTAAATAAATGTTTATTTTTATAGAATTATTACAGTTAATATTAAAATACGAAAATATTTTTTTTTAATTTCATGCCGAGATTTTTAAAAATTATATATTTTATTTAGAATAAAGAAATCATTTTAGCATCTAAGTTATACCAAAAGTATATTTTGTTAAAGATTGTAATATATATCCAAATGAGAAAAAGAACAGATGGAGTAAAAGTCCACTGTTCATAGGATTTACTTCTTAAAAAAGTGCTCAATAAAAATACAGCAATATATTATTATTTTTATCATAAGAGATTAAAAAACAAAAACATGTTGAAATCGCTACAAAATAGCTTTCGTGTTTCGGTACTTTGTGCCTCTTCAGGCGATGGCAAGTAACTGGTGATTAAATACTCTATGTTTTAAATTTTCTTAAATATCATTTATTAACTAGTTACTTACCATTGCCTAAAGAGGCACAACGTGCCGAAACACGAAGGCTATTTTGTAGCCATTTTAACATGTTTTTGTTCTAATCACTTATAATATATAAGAGATTAGAACGTGTATATATATATATATATATATATATATATATATATATGGACATTCAACATCATCACTTGATAAGACACCGGAGGTGTTGAAATGAAATGGCTATTTTTGTAGTTATTTTATAACATATTTATGTTATAATTTTTAAATAAATAATTATATCTGCTCTACTATGTATTGAGCACTCTTTAAGAATAGTAATTGTTGGTTATTGGAATTTATTCCGTACACACCAATCCTATACTTGGGTATATATATATATATATATATATATATATATATATATATATATATATATATATTATATATTATTCGGACTATTGTCCTTATCTTTGTTGCTATATTTATCACAATGTTTCGGCCGTTGTATGGTCCGTCCTTATTCAGGTGGTTGGAATGTCAAACTAAACACTTTATTTCGCTTGCTGGATCTCACCAACGCTTTTATCCACTGTGCCATGTGTCCTTAAGGACATCTGTGTATGAATTTCTGGCACTTATAAAATTAATGTCTTCAGTATCATTTTTAATAGTGCTCACATTGCAATTTTTGCTGTTGTCATTACATATTTTTTTACCAGAGCTCATTGCAATTTTACCTCATCTCAGAAATATAGACAGATATATACATAGTCATTTTGGAGATATATACATAGTCATTTTGGAGATTCTAATAATTTTTCAAAATAATTCATCATGTCTAGACGTAGAAAACGCAAAATGTTATGGAAAAGCCGTTTTTTTCTATTTTTGGAACTCATCCGCAGCGCGCATGCCACTATCGAGAATCGAACTCGGACCGTTACGATACAATGCAATCATCATACAATTGGACTAGCAAAGAAAGTATGTAGCTAGACACAGTATATCGCAACTAATCCTATTTCAGGTGGCGATACTTAGCCATGTATATATAACCCACAGGCAGGATATATATTAAAATGCATTATGTAAACCTTGTACTTCATAATATAACCCTTTAAGTTAAAATATATCACCCATCTGATTTCCAAACAGAACTAATTGTTATAGCCAAAATGGCTGATCATTCTGTGACTAAAACTGCAGAATTGTTTTTCGATCCAGTTTTTAAAATGATGTTGGCATTAAAAATCAGAGTAAAACCAGCACTGGCAAGTATAATTCTGAAGTAAAACTACAGTTCACAAAGAGGTTATTCGAACAGTTAAACTAATCGTGACTAAAATAAAACAACATAGGAACTATAGCAGCAAAAGTGACAGTATAATTAAACGACTTCTTTGTCAACCAAAACCGTTAATCGTAAGTTGCGTTCAGATGGATACCATAATTGCGCCTTTCCTTTCCCTCACCAAAATCAAGAAGGAAGAGCAATGGCGTCTAGACTATCACAAGCGCTCAGTCGTTCAATTTAACTCTTATCTTCTCTGATGAATTATAATTCACTTCTTTTCCCACTTCGAGTCGAGTTTATGCCTGGAGACAACCCCAAAACGTCTTCAGCTCTGACTGGCGCCTAGACTGAAGTATAAAGGTGGCTCTGCGATGACTTGGAAAGCACTATCAGTGAATTCTTTTGAATTTTTAGTTACACTACTTGACAGAGTATCTTGTCTTATTATGTCTATTCTATGGTACACAAATTCTCTACTCTTATCGCAAGGATGATAACACTGGTCAAGACGCGCCGTCGCCTCTTTCTGTCTTTTCTACAAATACTTTCATGGTAATTGCTCCGATGAGCTGCTTTCATTGGTTCCCAGGCTCCATGAATTCAAGCGCCCTACGATGCTGTCACCCAGCTCCCACCCTTACACTGTAGAAACGTTTAAATGTAGCCGTCTCTTCTACTCCAGTAGCTGCATACCTCGCACCTCTGGCCTGTGGAACACCCTTCCCAATTACTGTTTCCCTGAGAGCTATAATCTCCAACTATTCAAATGTAATGTCAATCGACATCTCCAGTTACCTTGATCTATCCACTATCCTTCTCCTCATCCTTTCTTCTATCACTCCTATCTGCTCTTGCTCCAAATCTCTTGCAACCCCCTGCATCCTAGTGGCTTCACACCTTGCTCGGGGCGTAATGCTTAAATATATATATATATATATATATATATATATATTAGTGCAAGGATTGAAAAAAACTATTTCTTGGATAATTCAAAGGCGCCAAATACAAAACTGACGTCTGGTTTTTTTTTTTTTATATTCTTACCATTTTCTCTGTTTCTCATGTCTCATTGTTTTATCGAATTAATTCACGATTTTCAGATTAGAAAATGTAAACCTAAAATCATAATCAACTCAAATCAATCTTTATTAATGAAAAATAATCTGACATCACAATGATGAATAATGGCTCTATAATAAAAAAAAGGAATGCATTCATTGAGTAACTGAAAATGTATGGAGATAACGGTGGGCACATCGTTATTCAAACTATTAAAGTCTCTTCATAATCAAACTATTCATAGACTTATCATTGGTATGCACATGCGTGTATTTTTTACACATATCGCCAAACTATAAATATGTTCTACAAAAGATAAGCTTGGTGCCTCATATGAGTTTAATCAATTATTTGCAATGACTAGTATTAAGTATGAATTGAGGACAAAAGTATAAAGTTGTAGGATATTATTATTATTATAAATAAGTAAAAATAAAATATAAAATCATAATAATAATGAAAATTATAAATAAAATAAAACAATAACATAAAAATATTGTATAAAATAAATTAGCTAAAAATTAAAAAATGATAAATTACTCCTATCATGCAACAAAAACTGTTCCTGCCGGAAATACGAACATCCCGCCAAAAGACGTTACATTCAATCTCTTCGCCACGAACCTTGGTACGGGCAACACGTGTGTAACTTCTCTCTTGTAATTCTACGGAGTAAATTCTTCTTTTCGTCGAATGTACAATAAAACAATTGTAAACTAAAAAATACAGACACCAATACACAGAAAAATATAAATAAATTGTATGAAATTAATATAAAATTTACCATGCTTCTCCTCTTATTCATAGACCTTTTATTTCCTGTCAAGTGTGCTTTTATCGCCGTGAACACAAGGCTAATTTCTGCTGCAGTGATTCGAGTGAGCCTCCATAACATTTTAGTAATCGGTGACGTGCATAATAAAAATCAACCTATTCACCCACGAAACCTTCTTTTACTTCGTATCCGAATAATATGTTATTATTCACACTTTGTTTTATTTCTAGGCCTTAATACCAAAGGAAAATAACTTCAAGCAGAGAATGTAGAAACAATCCTGAATTCCACTCTCATATATGTGGAGAGTTTACAACAACGAATGACACAAAACTGATCAATGATTTTGTCAGAAAAACTTATCGCGCTTACTTAGAATTGAAGCTGGGACAAATCGAGAGCACGACTTATTGTGTTCAAAACATATCAGGGGCACTTACACCAGTGGACAAGAGGTACTTTAGTTATGTTTGATACGCCGATGATTTGGCACGAACCACAAAATCCCATCTATGTCTGTTACTTTTCTTAATTGAAATTGTTACATCCAACAAGAAGAAACGAAAATCATGTGAAATATCTTTCTCTCAATTCAGCTATCAGACCTGTACCACACTCCGATGAAATCGCGATTCTTGTCTTCAAACGCTTTACGTCCAGGGACATTGAAAAATTCGACCATGAGGATGCGAATCATTTTATAGACATGAGCAAAAATGGCAATGATATTGATTTCAAAGAATTGTCATCTGAACCGAAAGTGTTTGATCAAGTAAAGCTGAGCAACATAATCAGGGATTTTTTTATCAAAAGAATCGGCGGAACTCTTAACTTCAAACTTGAAGGAGAAAAATCTCCTTAAGGAAGGAAAAGTACATGTTATCCCAGTAGATATGCTGACTTTGCCTCCTACGGCAATCATACCAAAAAACTTATTGATAACTTAAAGCTTATTTTAAGATTTTTTTTGCTGTACAATATCAATCTATGCACATCGACACCAATTGGACACTACGCTGAAAAACAAAGGCATAAACCCATCAAGAAGGTAATGGGAAGAATAAATTACTTTCATTATAACTGGGCGATTTATGTTAACCTGAAAATGTTTAACTTTTAGCTTGGGCAGCGATCAGGCTAGAGACATTTTCCATGATTCCTTTGTTTATGGGACAGTAGAGACAGAGATCAACATTAGGATAGAAAAGAATGGTCGGTCAGTGTAGAAATGATAGTCGAAGAGAAAAATGTGATAACTGATCCACTAGTCCCCAGAGACAAAATTTTGCCTCTCCTCTTCGTATCAAATTAGGATTCATAAAGCAGTTAGTGAAAGTGATTGACAAGGAAGGCCAACGTTTTCAGTACATTGGCAATGTCTGATTTCCGCATAGAAAAAATGAAACAAAGTATTTAAATGGATCTGAGATTCAAAAGCTCATCACCGATGACAACTTTATGAATGTTAGTGGATCAATTTCCTGAATTATGTTTGTTGATGTAGTAAATATATTTTTGATAATCACAAAAAAGAAAACTATTGTGAACGCACATAATGAGGAAGGGGGGTCTGGAGAATCTAATACTCACGGGTCGATTAGAGGGAAAGAAAGACAAGGTAAAAGAAATGCATGACATACCTGGCGGTCTTAAGCAATTGGATGACAGAACGTGATCTTGGGGAGGTTACAGAGGGAAGGAATTTATTGAGAGCTACAAGGGATAGGGTGAAGTGGAGAGCCATGATCGCCAACGTCCAGAAAGGATACGGCAAATAGAAAGGAATTGTGAACTATTCGGCAGAATGTTAGCAAACTACCGGGAACTTGGTGCTAACATGAGTATCAGACTACATTTCTTGTATAGTCATTTGGACAGGTTGACAGAAAACTGTGGCGATAAAAGTAATGAACAAGGAGGACATTTTCACCCGGATATAAAAGTCATGTAGGACAGATATCAAAGGAAATGGGAGAAAGGAATGATGGCAGATTACTGTTACTGGAGTCTGAAGAGAAACAAAACCGTGGATCATCCGCCAAAATAAAAATAAAGCGGTAGTTCTTACCACGATTGTTCTTTCTTTTTTTTTTAATTTTTAACTTCAATCTAATATATTTGTGTTTTGATGTATTTTTCTTCTTAATTCACAGTTGAAATTCTCATGGTCAAAAAGCGAGCGTTCTAACCAGACGGCCAGTTGAGACGTCTTGATGGTATCAGTCGGGTAGAGACAATCCCAGCGTGCTGCACCCTTGGAAAATGCCTAAAAACCATACCGCGATTTGACCCAAGCCTTATGAGTGAAATTGGGTAGACGGAACCCTTAAGAAGCTTTTGACGGTTGTACGAGCACGAAGTTCAGTTTTCGCTTTTCAGACAAATGACTCAAAAAAAAAAAAGCAGTTTTCCTAATTTTGGCCATCATCTGAAGCACGAAAACTAGAGCTAACTGAGAAAAATGACTATAACAATTGAATTCACCGCCATGAAATTGTTTAAAATTTGCTAAGAAATCCCTTGCATCATTTCAAATAAGAATTTTCTAGCACAATGTAATCGGTAGATTGATTCACAAAACTAATATCATGCAAAACTGGTATGAAGAGCACAAACGAGAAATCATCGTCGAAAGAAGAAAAACAGGTTTGACTTGACAAAAGGCTCAGTATTCACCTAATATTCACCTACCTACCGTTTAGAACTTAGACGCTTCAAATTGTAGACGCTGTGATTGATGCCAAATTTTGTCAAATTCCGTATTTGACGTATAAGGCTCAAGCAGCTCAGTTCCTAGAAACCGAGAACCCGACACCAGCACATGCGATTTGATTATAGTGGCGAAGGCTTTGTGCAGAACCAATCACACTTTTTGAAGGGCTGAATACAGAGTCATGATGCACTACTTGCTACAAGGTCCCCAATGACCCTCCGCAAGGTTTTGAATTCAGAGTTGTCTTTCTTCTAGACCAGTTGCCATCCAAGGTTTGGATATATCTTACAATCTTTAACAAAATATACTTTTGGTATAACTTAGATGTTAAAATTATTTCTTTATTCTAAGTAAAATAATTATTCTAACTTGCTTCATCAAGGTTTTTTTGTTTTTTTTTAAATATGTAGATTTTTATGTATGGGTATCTATAATGATGGATTTTTTTTACAAACACGGACATCACGCTGTGGCCGTGTTCACAGTTGATATTACTGAATCATTATAGATACGCATACATAAAAATCGAAATATTCAGTTAAAATTTTGAAAAAAAAATCCTCGAATATATAGAACAGTTGGGGAGTTTTTACGCATTTTATGTCCAGAAAAGTAAAGACACATACTAACATTTGAAAAAGCTTAAGCGCAGTACCTTTTCAATCGTATTTAATGAAACTTGTATAAAAGAGGGACTGCTGCCCAAATACAGAAATATATATATATATATATATATATATATATATATATATATATATATATATATATATATATAAATGAACATTGAAGTCAACACTCAGATGCGCCAGGCTGTTTCGTGCTAGGCGCAAACGACTATTTATATACACAGGTCAGTGGTGCATTGTGGGTAGTCCATTCTGACGGTTATTTTGGCGGGAGTATTTTGTTTATTTATTTGTTTATTTGGATTAATTTATTTTACTTTCTTTTTTATTTATCTTTATATATTTATTTATTCTTTTCGGTTTTCGATGTTTTAGTAACGTAGTAAAAAATGAGTTTAGTTCAGATCGTTTATTTAATAGTTTGTTTTTGTTTTAGAATGTAATTGATGGTACTTTTCGTTCAATTTTTGGATTGATTGCTGCAGTCTATTTTAACGGACACAGTGTTTGTTGATAAAAAAAAAAAAAAAAAAAACAGAACTCACTAGTGTATGGTTTCTGTCAGTATCACAACTAATTCTCAAGCCAAGAGTTACTCTTGTTTTGTGTGAGCTCTGTATATTGTCCATTGGGAATTTATGAAAAATGGAGGAAAGGTTTTCTTTCGAAAATCGTTTTAGATTATTTATGATTCTTATTTTGAATTAATTCATTTTAGTATTTATTTTATATATTTTTTTATTTATTTTACATTTATTTGTATATTTATTGTATACTTTACTCAGTTCGAGATGTTGGTGTTTGAAATAAAATTTAATGAGGGTCACATTTAAAATATGGAGTGAAACTCACTTAAATGTTAGTATATTAGATATTGGAGGTATGGTGGATAGCAGCTCGGAAGGAGTAATCGGAGGGCCGAGTTCGAATTCCAGTCGAATCCATTACATTCACTTACGTAATATAAACCTTGGGAAAGGTATGAATCCTCTTCTTTTTCCCCCTAATATGGGTAAATAGCAGGACAGACCCGGTCCTATAGCCTTAGATAGCCAGTGGTCTACCGCAGAAAGAAATGATAACCTACTGTGTGGATAAATCTACCTCGTATGGTCATGTATCGAAAGAGTTTATCACGCACATGGCACATAACTAATATTAGATATTGCGTTTATCTATATAGCGGCAACTCAAAACCTCTTGGGTGTATTAGATTAATGCAAATGTTTCTGGTATATTTGTCAAAATATTTTTTGTCTATGAATTTGTATCATCATTATTCATTATGTAAATATTTTTCCTATCGTTTTATCTTTTTATGGTTCAATTATTTTTTTTTTATTCCTTCGTAAAACAGCGATTCTGGGTTTGACTTGATTAATTCTTCGCGGAAATATTCAATATCTTGAAATTATTGGAACCGCCAATATAAGAAAACAAAGTGTAAAAGAAATGACAATCCTAAATCCTGAAGTATTTGCTGCAGGGATAATTTCCAATCTTCATCGGTTGGAGTGAGGAATTTGCATCTTCGGGACGGGTGTTTTTATTCAACAATAGCAAAAACATTAATCCATGTCATTTCTAAGAATATAATGTTTTTCAGCCCGGTTCGAATTTGATGAATGTGCATTTTGTTTATAGCATTTATAGATTGTAATTTAACTATCGATTCATTTGTCCACACTGTTTATATCTATCTAAATAAATATATATATATATATATATATATATATATATATATATATATATATATATATATATATATGTGTGTGTGTGTGTGTGTGTGTGTATACAATTATTATAATTAATGTTAAAATACCAAAATATATTTTTTTTTATTTTCATGCCGAGATTTTGAAAAATGATATATTTTAGTTAGAATAAAGAAATCATTTTAGCATCTAAGTTATACCAAAAGTATATTTTGTTAAAGATTGTAATATATATCCAAATGAGAAAAAGAACAGATGGAGTAAAAGTCCATTGTTCATAAGATTTATTTCTTAAACAAGTGCTCAATACAAAATACAGCAATATATTATTCTTTTTATCATAAGAGATTAGAAAAAAATATGTTGAAATCGCTACACAAGAACTTTCGTGTTTCGGCATTCTGTGCCTCTCCAGGCGATGTCAAGTCACTGATAAACACGTGCATGTATGAAGCGAAAAATCGCACCGCAGCTCATGACGTCACACATGACCACGCGAGAGTGAATTCGAGAAGTATTAAGTATGGGAAACCGTTGGTATAAACCAATGGCTTCTGTTACGAATTATAGACATTTAAGAACATCTGTGGAGATTTCATAGTTTATTTTGTTCAGGTTAGGTTTCAACTGTTTTTTTGTATATAGCTTCAATAATTGCAGCGTCTTATATGCACGTGTTTATCGTTGCTTGGAAATCATCCATGTAAACAGAAACAGACTATCATCACATTCTTGTCCGTGTATTACATAATATATTGTACTGTAATTTGCCATCTTTGATAATGGCTTATGCAAGTCGAAAGCTTAGATTGGATTAAAAATATGTATCAATATTGTGATTTTCTTTCTTCGTTTAATGATAATGTTATTAAGCTTATCAGACGTTATGAAAAGAATTTCCATGAAATAAATAGACAACACTTGTCTATATTATTTAATGAAATATGTATGAATGAAAAAATGCTGCCAAAATACACACAATATATACATATATATATATATTATGAAAATATAGTTATATATTATGCTATATTAATGGGTTAAAATCTTCCATATCAGGGATAGGGCGTATCTAAATATAAAAGAGGACACTGAGGTCAACACCTTTTTTATTTTTTTATTTTTTTTTAATTTTCACAAATATGAGTTCTCTTTTTTCTGAAAATCTGTCTTCTTCTAAGTGGGAGAAGCGGGTCGAAGAAGAACCCTAATTCCTTACAAGGTATGCAGAGAAAGTTACAAACTGTGTGATGAATGTAATAAACATTTCACTGATATAGATTTTAAATGAACTTCATCTCCAGCTCTGAAGTAAAAAGAAGGCAGAAAAGGCACACGATAAATCAAGTATTCAGACAATTAGTGCATTTGTAAGGAAGAAGAACCACTTCATATGAACTCTCGTTACAATCATCAAAGCCAATGTGTTGCAGTATACTATTACACCATCTTTTACATTGACTAAGTTATTGATATTACATCTCTGTCCAGTGCTGTAATCAAAACTGTACTTCTAACCAAAGACAGAAATGATTATTTTTGATGACGTTTGTTGGATGATTTTCATAAGTGGCTTGGTTTGGCTTGGTTTGGCTTGGTTTGGTTTGGTTTAGTTTCCGGCATATCCGACAAAGATACAAAATTTTTATTGCTGGTATTATTTTTTTGCTTCAAAAATATATTTCTGGTAATATTTTTTCTTCAAAAATGTATTGCTGGAAATAAAGTATAGCTAGTAATAATATTTTTTACTATGTATTTCTGGTATTAAAACCTGTTTTACACTTTCATAGCGTTTTGACCCCAATTTGAGAGTTTACTATTTGCCCATATCTGGGAACCTAACAGGTGCCACCACCCCGGGTCAGGGTGGATCTAGGAACACCGGCAATTGAGAGGTGGTTCCACGCTCCTCAAAACCTCCTGATTGCTGTTGGGTGTAGTTTGTCGTCTTGCCCAGGACGGTTCGTAACATTTGTTATAATACCACATTCAAATGACTATAGAATATGGAGTATTCCAGGAATGTTGGCTATAGCAGATGCCATTAGAAGAGGAAATGCAGGAGGATCATTCCAGCTGCCAAGAAATTGCTTTTTATCCAACAACGAAAACGTTAATTATTTCAAGGAAAATAATGTTTTTCCTCCTGATTCGAATTTCATGTATATGTATTTTGTTTATAGTACTGTGATTAGTGATACTTGTACCCACCCTGTCCATTATACACACACACACACACACACACACACACACACACACACATATATATATATATATATATATATATATACACACTTTATTTTAGGATATTACATCGAAAAATATGTCATAATCGCTACACAATTCCAATCGTGTTTCGATGCGTATCAATGCATCTCATCAGGCGATTGAAAAATACATCATATACACATTGAAACACGACTGAAGTTGTGTAACGATTTTGATATTTTTTCGATGTAATATCCTAAAATTAAGAATATAGCTCTACTTTGTGTTGAGCCCTCTTTTAAATTATACGTTACGAACGTTAGAATTTTACTCTGTTCGTTCTCATCTTACTTGGATATATATATATATATATATATATATATATATATATATATATACTAGTCCTGGGACCCGGCGTTGTCCGGGTGTACATAGCGGCAATTGTATAACCGCACCCTCTGCTTACATGCACCACACTGTCTAGAAATGTCTGCCTGTGTCCTCGCTTGAACGCATCATCCGTTGGTACACTAAGCTCTCCCCACTTCATCTTTTTACGGCATGTCCTTCGCAAGTGTTATTAATAAAGGAATTCCATCGATAAAACATTCTTGTGTGGTCGTTGCTCAGGGTCAAATTGTTTCAATGTTTTAAATATTCAGTAAATTTCCTGTGGCCGTAATAACTTTCAAAAAACAAAAACAGGCATGAAGAGTCAGACTTTGATTCAACTGAAAGTGCAAACACATGAACGCCTCCACCTTCTTCGCATATTTACTGTAAAGCTAGGGTTAAGAAGAGGCTCTCCGGAAATTTTTCCCTTTTAACGCATCAATAATCTTTCTCAAACAATCTTTGCATCAAAGGTTGTTTGAATGCTAATTTAGGATGGAATCATATGAAGAAACAATTGGCTAAATGGTAAAAGCCAATTTTGGAACTAATTTTGTTGTAGTGTTTTTCCTCCAATGAGTCTATTGTGGTCTCTTTCACTTACCATAAAAGTAGAAAAGTAGGCCTCCGGGAAACGGTGATATGGTGCCGTAACACCGTTCCACCGAGGCTTACTTTTCTACTACTTTATAGTAAGTGGAAGAGTCCACAATAGACTTATTAGAGGGAAGACACTACAAGTTTGTCGCAGATTTCGTCCACTTAACTGAAAACTAAACCATTCGCGCAAAACAATTTATGCATTATATGTAATTTACATGGCAATTTGGAAAGCATCGGGTGAAAAAGTAGCGAATTATGGCTGAAAAATAGCCTTTTTGAACATATTTTCGGACTTTTTCGTTATACGCGGGGAGTCTGGACTAAAAGCATTTATTTCTTATACGATGGCAAATTTTTGTGACATGTTTGAAGAAATCAAATAAAAATGAAGATATATACAAGTTCTTTTTTATATTTTAAGTAATATGAAAAAAACGATTATTTCACAGTTTATTTTCCATTTTTCTGAAGCCAAAACTATCAAGCAGTTAGTAGATTTGCAATGTGTGTATACAATTTTATCAAAATTGGTCGAGAAATGTGAACGTACATAAAAAGCACACACCCACAGACATCTTCTGTTTTATACATTTATATATATATATATATATATATATATATATATATATATATATATATATATATATATATATATATTGACTCACACGTCGTTAATAGACGCGGGCTTTTGACCCGCACCTATCCGGAACGCATGATGGTCAGGCAACCAACAGCCAGTGGTTATAATGGTGTTTGTTGTGTGCAGAAGAGCCGAATACAGAAACCTGGTGCACCGTGTGCCGCAAGGTCCGCAAACGACCCTGCGCAGGTTTTGAATTCAGAGATGTCCTCCTAGACCAGTTGCCATCCAAGGCTATAGAACCCAGTCTGTCCAGCTATTTACTCATAGCTAGGGGAAAAGAAGAGGAGTCTTACCTTTCCCAAGTGACTGCAATGGATTCTACTGGAATTCGAACTATTCATTACTCCACCGTGCCTCCCCTACTCTCTCTCTCTGTATATGTCTATATATATATATATATATATATATATATATATATTAAATTGATTTTTTAAATGCCACATTATTTCTTATTAATATAACGGTTATTTTGTCATCTCTGATGGACGAAATAAATATATACATATATACCAACTTGAGGTCAATATTCCTTAAGTAGGTAATATAGACTTGTCTTATCAACACCATCTCATGTGACTGTTTTCTCTCAAATTTTTTTAATGTATGAAAATTATATATGGTTATATATAAAAAAATATGTTTTAAACAAGCAAAGAATTTTTTCATTTATTAATCCGTCTGCCGACCAAAATTTTGAAGAAATCTAATTAAATAAAAATATTAGAGTACAAAAATAGAAGAAAATAAATAAATATGCTGTTTAAGAATATAAGACTGTTTAAGAAATAATCGGAGGGTCTACTCAAATATGAGTATACACCAAAAATAAACGTTTACAGTGATAAAATATAAAGATTCTCATCCACAGACAGACTGTTTCGCTGTATCACAGCTCATCAGAGTGAATAGACGTCCGGGTGCCTTTAGCTGGGACCGAAACCCGACTGAATTGGCGTCTGTCGGAGAATCTACTCCTAAGCCGTAGGTGTACGGTAGTGATGAAGGTGAATTTAAGCGTATATATTTTTAGATAAACACACAGTAACTGAGAGAACTTGGTTCGTTTTAAGGAAGAGTCTTGCATTATTAGCAGTAATAGTCACTGTTTACAAACTATCACTTCGTCCCCAGAGAGCTCAACCGAAATAAATTTTTCAGGAATATATATATTGCCATCCGCAAACAGACTGTTTTGCTGTATCACAGCTCACCAGTGTGGCTAGTCGTCCGATTGCCTCTAGCTAATATATATATATATATATATATATATATATATATATATATATATATATACTGACTCTCCCATCGAATTCGACCTATGAGTTCAAGCAGATCAGTTCCTAAGAAACCGATAGCCCGACACCAACACATGAGATTTGATTATAGTCGTGAAGGTTTTGTGAAGAACCATCCACGCCATTTAAAGGGTCGAATACAGAGACCTGGTACACTATGTGCCATAAGGTCCCCCAAAAGACCCTCTGCATTGTGTTAATGTCGAAAGTACTCGGAATAAAATTAATATGCATCAATATAGTAATTTTTTTTTCATTCTTTAATCAGGATATTTAGAAACTTGTCCGTAATTAGGAGAGGATGCTATAAGTGGATAAAACTTGTCTAAATTATTTAATGAGGCATCTCTACCTACCTAGGTTTCACCTAAATGGATCTTCAGCCAGCTTATTCTGAAGATCCATTTAGGCGAAACCTAGGTAGGTAGTTCCTGGATCACTAGAATTTTTATACTCTGCTCTACTTAGCGTATTGAACACTACGTTTTTTTCTTATTTACTTGATTGTGTTTTTTTTTCTTCTTTGGACTGGAAATTACGACACTGGACGATTTTTTCGGTACACTTTAATGTTTTTAGTCCTTTCTTTTTTTCCCCAATTTTTTCCCAGATACCTATTTTTTTATATATTTTTATTTGCAACCCGGTATAGTCATTTGCATAATAGTTATTAACATAATATATATATATATATGTGTGTGTGTGTGTGCATTTCATTGCTATACATTACCTAAACCTTTCGTGAGCAGAATTATTGAACTCATAGAACGCTTTAACTCTTTTCTTTTCTTTTCTTTTCTTTTCTTTTTTTTTTTTTTTTTTTTTTTTTTGAGGCGGGAGGTGTTCTTCATGATGTCAAAAGAGCCACTCTGTTGATTTTTATTTTTTTTTAATCCTTTCACCTCAAGCAAGTTAATAAGGCCACTAAGACGAAAATGGACTACTGAATATTAAATAATATGCGAAAATAGAAAATATTATGAAGTAGAAAGAGAGAGAGAAAGAGACCAATAAAAAAAAGAACTGGAATTAAGAAAACAGAGGATAACGATTGGCATTGTATATAAAATTTTGAAGATCAAAGTTGACTGGAAAGCAAGAAGCCGGAAGAAGGTTCCACAGTCAAGAAACGCCAGAAAAGAAACTGTTAGCATAGAACTTGCGGTTACATCTAGCAGATGTCAAGATGCTGACACCTGGCTGCCAATCTAGTACTGCACTTAAAGGTGCCAAAAAGGAAAGCTCATCCGAACAATTACAATGAAAATAATTATAGAAAAACACAGGAGAGCAACGCTGTGGCGGTCATACGGAAATATTTTTGTCGTAACAATCAACATTGTTCGGCTAAGTTTACACTTCCTCTTTTATTATTAATGCCGGGCAGTATGTGTCAGCATTGTAAAAAAGAAAAAAGAAATTCTGTGTGCTTTGCAAAGCCAATTTTGCAAGAGACCCATTCCCTAAAAATACATATATTTATATTTCCTTTCATAGTATTTCCTCATTGGAAATTTACCAGGGACAAATGAATTCTAATTTGTTTTCCTTTTTATGCTACTAAATTACTATTAAGCCTTTACTGTTCATTAACGGTGTCGCTGAACGTGAATGCTGACAGGTGTGGTGAATAAGAGCAATAAAAATAGCCATTACTTAGTTATCCATTTAATAATAAAATAAAAATAAAACAACAACAACAACAACATAATAATAATAATAATAATAATAATAATAATAATAATAATAATAAAAGACGCGGTTAGAATGATAACGTTTTTTTACGCATATGAAATTTTGTTATTTTTACTATTTTAACGTAAATTTTCCTTCGTATTATTATTATTTAATTTATTTGTTTCTCCTTAAATGATACTGATAGATTAATCAATTATTTAATTTTTCTTATTCATATATCCCTCAGTTGACAGGTAAAAAACAATCACTGTTCTACGATATTCTTTCTAGAAGGATTGGTATTTTTTTTCAATAGCGCTATTTTCAACGACTTGGATTTACAGATGGGCCAATAAATTATTGGAAAAACTTTAATTTTTTATGACAATTATTTTTGTTACAACAAAAAAAAAAATTTAATATAAATACTTAGTAGTGTAGTGATGTTTTGTTCGTTGAGCGGCTGTTTCTTCCAAGGATTTTTGTTATTTTTTACTATTTTAGCGTAAGTTTTTCTTCCAAATAATACTGATAGATTAATCAATTATTTAATTTTTCCTCATTAAATCCCTTAGTTTTCAAATAAAAAAAACATTACAGGTAAAAAACAATAAAATAAAAGATTGTTTTTTTTTTTTTTTTTTTTTTTTAAAACAACGCTATTTTCAACGACTTTAAAAAATAACGGAATATGTTTAATATATTTATGAATTTATAATAAGAAGGAATATCGGAATTTATATATATATAAATATATATAAACAACGCTAACGACTAAAAATAATTTATATATATTTATGAATTTATGAAAAGAAAATGCGATATATTTATAGATGGGCCAATAAATATTTTAAATTTCACAGCAAAGACAAACGAATGTAAACTTTTTTTTTTTTTTTTTTTTTTAACCAGCGTATTTCCAATCGTGTTCTGTTCATTGTTGCTTGGCAACCCATTTAGGAGAAGGAAAAACCTGAACAACAACCCGCAACTACTTATGAGGTCGCGAACGATCCCCTACAGGCTTCGGAACCCTGTCTGTAAAAGACCGTTACTCAACGTGCCGGGCAACTTTGGGGTGGACTTTGGACCCGTGCGTCACTCGTATTAATATGAAAATTAAAAATAGAAACAAACGTCCAGTATGGCTCTTCCAGTGGATAAACAGGGAGCCCGTCCTTCAGGAGGGAACCCCTGAGGTCGAAAAATCTGCCATAGGAACAAACTAAAAAAATAATTATACAACACATTGAAAAAAATCCCCAGCTTAAGAGACAGAAAATTGTCTTATTGGCACAGGACACACACCAAGGAGAACTTTGTCTATAACGCTAGCAACTTCAATAAAAAAAAAAAAAAAAAAAATTAACATAATAAACACACCACGACCTAGGTCTTTCCGCAGACTTGTATATATAGCATAATGATGATGTGATGATATAATAATAATATAATAATAAATCGAAATCGTGGGCACAAATTTGGTATATGGGGAACATCAACAATCACTGTTGTAGTTGGAGCTTCGTATTGAAAAATATTCCAACAGACTTATTGAGGGATTCTTCCATGCCTTTAAAGAAATAAAAAATATTGTTCCCACGAGTGCAGCCCACACCTTTATCTATATAATATATATATATATATATATATATATATATATATATATATTTAAAGTCAATGGAAAATGTCATGATGGTATTTCTTAGATAATCAAAGGAAATAAAATAATAATAATAATAATAATAATAATGTCACCTATTTGTTATAAATAAACTGCGTCTAGAGATTATATGCAAGTTATGAATTGGTATAAAGAGTTGCATCTTTAATGTTAAAAGTCTTATTATGATGTTGTTTAGATTCTACTCAATATTATTAACTTAGATATAAAGTGATAGAGAAAACTATTGTTTTTGGTTGGAAAAAATTTTACTAAGTTAACAAAACAGACTAATTTGACTGTCATTAGTTTATTTGCAACTATTTATTTTGATACTTTTACATTATTATACCTTGTAAAACTAATGTGAAAAAATAATATAAAAAGATTTTAGAACAAATTCGTCAATTTCTTAAAGGAAAAACATAAATAAACATTTTATTTTAAAAATAAAAGATATATTAACAAAAAATAATAAGAACCTCCTAAAATTTATTGCACAAATGCTCCTTTTTTTTCAATAACTCTTACCAGCCTATTGTCAACATCTGATGTTAGATTTGCAATTTTAGCGGCTGGTAAGTTGTTTGCAGTAACTTTAACTGCCTCCCAAAGGCCACACTTGCTGTTGAATTGCCTTCCATTAGAATAAATATCTCTCTTGAGGATGCTCCACAGGTTCTCAATGGGATTCAAGTCACAGCTATTTGAAAGCCAGTCCATAAGAGATTCTTTAACAAATCTCTTTTCTTTCAACCAGGATTTAGTAAATTTTGATGCATGACTTGGTGCGTTGTCTTGCATAAAGATCATAGATCTACGCTTGGCTAAAGACTGGTTATCAAGCCATTCAAAGAAATATTGGTCTAGAAAATCACAGTAACTTTTGGAATTCATTTTAACCCCGTCTTTCAGTTTAAATGGACCCATGAGCTCATTACCAATAATCCCAGCGCATATCATGATCCCGCCGCCACCTTGTTGGCGTTTAAAAAATTTTCTTGAGTCATGTTCCTTGCAAATACATCCTCGAGCCCATCCATCAGGCCCATCGAGGGTGATCCTTGATTCGTCTGTAAAAAGCACTTTACTGAAATCAGTTTTCATGTATTTTTTGCCCACTGCAATCTTCTTTCCTTATGTTTTTTTGTTAAAATGTTTTTTTTTTATTTGATTTTTTTACATCAGCAAACTTCCTTAATGCTTTACATCTTGTTTCCCTTGACACCATAGGAGCTCCAGCGGCCTCAAATATGAACGCACTTGACACATTTGGGTTTCTTATTAATTCTCTTTGGATATGTGATAGATCTCGCTTTGTTAAATTCCTGAATTCAGCCTGAGACTTTTTTTTTCCTTGGTTGAATTCCCATTTCACATATTTTCTTGATTGTTCGATGATCCTTTTTCAAATCATTAGAAATTTGAAGCGAAGAGTTTCCTTTGCTAATTTCTTTGATTATATAGTTCTTTTCATTCATTGTTAGTTCTTTTTTACGAGCCATAATACTAAATTCTAGTTCTTGCAAATAACCTCTTGACACTGCAAATTGCTATAATTACTGAAAAAAATACTAAATATCAATCTGAAATTGAAAATTGGGACTTAATTACTTTCATGCTTACTCGCTATACATAATAGTACAAATTATTTCATTGGATAACACATATCTATGAAATTTACATAAAATGTTTGGCAATACCTCTTTTGCATATAATCTCTAGACGCAGTTTATATAATTCGACGTATATCAAAGGTTAACAAAATTTCAGCCAATAAATTATTCGCTAGTAATCTAGATCAATGATCATTTAATCAAATGTAATAAAAGTTATAAAACTTATCGCCTCGTAGTTTCGTGATTTCTTTTACGTCAAGACTCGAATAAGGCAAAAAATACATTTCTGTAATTCATTTCAATCATTCATTAATTAATCATTCATATTCGATTCCTGATGTGTGTCAACTTCCGATAAATGAAATTAAATTATTTCTACTCTTCTGATTGCAATCTGGTCCATTGTTGGCGGAGATTTCTTTTTTGTGAGCCATATTGCTGCTGTATACGATAGGCAACAATAAACTACAGAAGAACTCAAAATTGATCGCTGCATTTCTGTATTGCATTAAAATTTAAGCTTACCTTTTTTAAAAGTTCAACAATAATTCTTCTGCCGCTACTTAATTTAAAGACAATTGATGTACGTAGGTCCTTACTTTCTGTACAAACAATCATTTTTATTTCATGGGTGACTTTCGCAATTAATTTCAATTATTCATAAATTTATTTCCAAGTTATAAAACTTTTTATCGTACAAAAAAGTCCGTTGCAAAAAATCACGTAAAAAATCGCCAAAAACAATCACAGTAATCCCAAATTCAGGCTTGCATATCCGGATCCTGCCCAGAATGTTTTTAATTTTCTCACAGAGTCGGTCTGATTCCAAAATGGTATAGTATGTTGAGCTATGACCTCTAGGAGTAAAATTGAAAAAGTGTGACACACTGACATTCGCATTTATTATTATAGATAGATAACAGGTATTTTGGAATTTGTCTATATTTATGAGATGTATTATGTAGACTATTTACATTGTTCGGACTATCGCCCTCATCTTTGTTGCCATATTTATCACATCGACTTCGAGTTATCCGTTATCCCCTGTTAGTTCCCCTCTCCAACTTCTCCACCGCCTTTACCAGGTATTGAACTCACACTCTTTGGGTCCTGTTACTCAAGGATACATGGCACAGTGGATAAAGGCGTTAGTTAGATCAAGTGATAGGACCTAAAGAGTGTGAGTTCAATACCCGGTTAAGAGAGTGGAGAATTTGGAAAGGGGAATTAACAGGAGATAACTGATAACTGACATCCATTAAACATGGCACGTGGAACTAGAACAGTCTACCCCAGCGAGCGAAATAAAGGATTCAGTTTGACATTCCAACCACCTGAAGAAGGCCGGAGCGTACAACGGCCGAAACGTTGTGACAAATATGGCAACGAAGATGAGGATAATAGTCCGAATCATGTAAACAGTGAACAGATATTTTGTTTTCGAGATTAACTTTTTTGAAGAAAATATTTTCCATTTTCTTCCACTATAAAAATTTAATCCCTTGAACACTTCAAACAGCAACAATAATAAAATGGATATCGTATGTTAGTGCAGAGAAAATAATAATATAATTAAGCTGTTATGTTTGTTCTTTTCCAAAAACAAAGAGATTTGAAAGAAACACCCATCAATACTAGGAAGAGTGATAACAGCAAAATTGAGAATTATTCCCCGTTTTAATAAATATTTTATAAATTACAACCGGCAGTCACGTTAACATTTCGATTATTGGATAGCGAATATTTCCGGCATGGAAACGCTTAGTTCAACCATCGCCATTACCAAATATATGCTCATATTTCATCATGTCCTATTTTATTTAAATTTAATTTATTTGAGAGCTGATGCCAGAAAAGAAAGCCAGTGAACTGCGTCGAGATCTGTTGGGCCAATAACCCAAACAGGGGGAAGAAAGACTGTTAAAGACATTCTTTTGGTCTTGCTAATGGAAATGTTGTAGTCCGGACGTGACTGACTGCTTTGATGACAAATTGGAAAACGGGAATGGTGTAGGGCGTGACCGAGAGGTGCGCAGATGCTTAATTGGCCCCAGGGATACTTAACGTTGCGACGACGCTTACTCATTAATTCATAATTCATCATGTCTATGAGTGTTTCTATGCCCAGAATGCAGCTACCTCTTTCTCTCTTTGTGCTATGTCCCTTCAGACGATTATGGCTCGCCACAGCTTTTTAATCTAATGCTAAAAATGACATCGTCGTGTTGCTGGAAAGGACAGTATCTGGAGACTATACACATTTGATACACTCTGATGAAAACACTTTCAATGCTGTATTGTTTTAAGTTTGTTGCCTGGCTGTGCAGTTCGGTTTGACGAGGGAATAGGAAATTGCCATTTACGGAAAATTAATATCTATGAAGTGGTTGACGAATATTCCCCATGAACATCGTAAACGACACGCCACTGAATATAGGTCACGAAACAGTCAGTATTATCTGTTACTATAAGTGTACTCTAGTTTGGAAAAGCACTAAGCTCTAGTTAGTTATTAACATAAACTCTAAAGACCGATATTCCAAGGCATCTTGAAAACGTATATATATATATATATATATATATATATATATATATATTTGTGTATTTAGGTAGCAATACTTCTTTCATGAATATTTCATTGAAAACGACAGACAATACGCTTTTATTTAGTTTTTTATACAATTTCTCTTGCGATAATTTTTTTTTCTTTTCGGATGATAAATTATATAAAAACTGTCCGGATGTTCTTTTTATCCGAGCGCTTTCGGCTATACATGTAGCCATTTTCAAGGATTATATTTTAACTGTTAAAATAAGAAATAGTTTGTTGTATGTATTATATGATATAATAGCATCAACTACATGCAAAAAAGGCTAAAAATAATGGAAGCCTTATTAATAAAGACAAAAAACAACACCTAATATTAACTTTGAACATGGACATAATATCTTGACCGTGTTTTGAAAAATGAAAACATTTTATAAAACATATATAGAAGAATTTGGAGATTCATTGTAGAAATCACTTGACTCACTTCTAGCAGTTGACTACTTCCTCTACGCGCCGCTGGCGAATCTTATATGTGTTGTTCTTGTCCTAAGTATTATCGCCTCATTACCAATTTTCGGTTGCTTCTTCTACGCAGTTACAACAGTTTGGCGACGGCAATTAGCCAAAATTGCAATAAAACGGAAAGAAATTTAGAAGAACAGTTATTAAGAAGGCATATGATAACGATTCACATTGCATTTAAAATTGTGAAGATCATAATTGACTGGGAAGCAAAAAGCTAGAAGAGAATTACCCAATCGTGAAATGTGAGAGAATAAAATGTTAGCATAAAACTTACAGTTACATCTAGAAAATTCTTTTTCAAAGTGATGAGACCTAACTGCCAATCTAGTATTCGTATATGCTATAAGCATCAAAAAAGTTTTGCCATGGATTCGATGTCTTACTATAGGAGGATTTATTATATTGATTCATGCGTAATTTCCGTTCTGAGGACCCAATTGCCTTGACGAATGTGTCATTCTAATTGATCGTTCCTTAAATATATCACGACAGATAATGAAAAATGGGTTCCATACGACGATATCCATCCCAAATAGCAGTAGATTAACAGGAAAAAAATCTCCACAACCGATCTCAAAAGCTGAGTTCCATGTTAGACAGCTAATGATTTGTCTGTGTTAGGATCGGCAGGTCGTTACTCTTTTCGAATTCGTAAACCGCTAAAGTACATTTATACATCCAGTAGCTGCAACGTGTCCATAGTTAGTAGAAAAAATGTCCTTCTTCTTCAAGACCGCGCAAGGTCATATACAAAACGGATAGTACAAGAAAGTATTTTGGATCTCGATTGGTCTGTTCTACTTCATCTGCCATATTGAAATGAGATTGAACCAATCGATCATTACTTTTCCAATCTCGGCATAACTCTTTGATGGGGAAATTTTACTCTAATGCTAACAATGTATACGATTCTGTCGAAGACTTTTTCACAAAAAAAAACGTGGAATTTTACGCAAAAGGTATCGATAATTGGCAACAAATCATTGCAAGCAATGGCGAATATAGAATTCGATCCAATGTAATTGTAAATTATTTTCTTTTGAAGAACAAAGTTGATAAACAAAAATAGAAATGATTTATGACTCAATCTAATCGATTTTTACTTGGTCAGAATTTATTATGCAAGAATTTATTATTAATCAATATTGATTAAGACAGACAAAACATTTATTAATTAATATCGGTAAAGTCTTCCAGAGTATACATATACGTATGGGATAAATATACAATGGGAATTTTAGTTCCTAATATCTATAATTGAAAATACATACATACATATATATATATATATATATATATATATATATATATATATATATATATATGTATATATGAGCGTATGTGTACGTGTGCATGCCACATTTTTATTTCAATTGTGCTTCAAATGTAATATATATATATATATATATATATATATATATATATATATGTATGTATGTATGTATGTATGCGGCAATCTTTCATTTACACATGTTTCATTAATTTTAATGAAATATGTATATATATATATATATATATATATATATATATATATGCATTTCATTAAATTTAATGAAACATGTATATATAAATTTAATGAAACAAGCATATATATATATGCGTGTTACATTAAATTTAATGAAACATGTGTAAATGAGATTGCTACATATATATATAGGTGTGTATGTGCAGTAATCCATCATTTATACATGTTTAAATTTAATAAACGATCTTTAAACGAATAAACATCGAAAAAATTTGATTTACTCTCTTTTTCTCGAAGTTTATTCTCAGCATCGCTTGAAAATGGAAGGAAACTTCTAATTTTAAGTTTAATTTTTAATTTAAGATTTGTTTTGTTTCGAAGCATAGAATTTTCTGTGTCGTGATGGAAATACATTTTTAAAAAAATAATTATATGCTCCACTGTTTATTGAGCACTGGATTATAAATCTAACTGTTCTTTATTTTTACTTTTTATATATATATATATATATATATATATATATATATATATATATATATATATATATATATATATATATATATATATATGAATAATAAATAATTATTCATTGTAATATATATATATATATATATATATATATATATATATATATAAATGAATATATATATACACACACACACACACACACACACACACACACACATATATATATATATATATATATATATATATATATATATATATATATATATATATATATATATATATATATATTTTAATGAATAATTCATACAAAAAGTAAATTAGTAAAGTTACTGATATAAAATGGCGAAAAACTCTTCGCTAACAAAATTTTTAAGATGCATTAATCTACCAATCACTCGATGAATGTTATGATCCTGTATTAGGTCTTCCTTAAATACGCAAGTACTTTCGGCTGTACATTCAAGTATCTTCAGGCATGGAAATTATTTTGTTTTTATTAAAATTCAGGTAGCATCCGAGAGGAAAAAATATAATTTAAATCGAAATATATTTTCTTTTTTAAATCTCTTATTAATAACTGTGGAGTGTGCTGTTGGAACGCTAAGTTTGAATGGTTTTGAAAATTTAAGTGAGTGTGCTTTTTACTAATATGGCGATTCGAGATTCTTTGTTGCAGGAGTTTAACAGTCAATGTGGCATGAACTAAATTGTTCAATAACCAGAGTAATGTCTCAGTTGTTACCCGAAGATTTGCACGTCGGATCAGTTCTTTTAAATCAAATATGTTGTGCAATTCAATTTATATTACAATGAATAATTCATACAAAAAGTAAATTAGTAAAGATAATGATGTAAAATTGCCAAATCCTTCGCTAACAAACGTTTAAAGATGCATTAACCTGGCAATCACTCGATGGATCTTATGACCCTTGTTTGTTAAAATTATAAACTGTATTTGCCCTTCCTTAAATACGCAAGTATTTTCGACTGTACATTCAGTCATCTTCAGGCACGGAAATTAAATTTGGTTTTGGTAAATTTCAGGTTGCATCCGAGACGAAAACATATAATTCGAATCGAAATATTTTTTTATAAATGTGTTATAGATAGATAGATAGATAGATAGATAGATAGATATTTATTTTTTAATTTCAGTTATGTAAGAATTGCCATAGGTCATAAGAAAAATAGTATCTCAAAAGAGTAACATATTGTAACCTTAAACAGTGATGGTAAATTTACATTAGAAATACAGGGGGGAAATTGATAGGAATCATTGGGGAAAAAAGTGAAAATGCTGACAAAATACGAACAAAGAAAATGAATGCCCACGGGAAAGAAGAATGTGCTGTGGCTTAATTGAAAGTGTCTCAGTAAGAGAAATCGGAGATTCGAGTTCGAATTCCAGTCAGCTTCTTTAAATTCACTTACGCGCAAATATCCTTAGGAATGGTATATATCTATGTTGATCACCCAGCTGTGTGTCAAATATTATAACTTGTATCCGGAATGATCATTGTTATTGTCAAAAATGCAATATTGACAAATTATTCTTACAATCTAAAAATGTGTTTTGGCTTGAAATAACCCAAAAAGGTTTGAGAAGCCGAAACATACAAATACACACACGCACAGAGACAAGACAATAGATTTCAGATTTATTAATGCCATAATATGAAAACTGAGTCAACTTAAAAGCGTAAGATAAGAAAAGATATTTACTATCAAGGATATATTTCAAGTTGGTGTATTGGATGTAAACAGAAAAATACATAATACTAAGAATATTGATTAAAGACATGAAAAGACTAAACGAAATCACAAGATAAACGTACAAGTTAAATGATAAGTTACGTGAAAATTGATTCTGCAACAATATTTTTCATTGATTTATGTAGAGCTACATTGGTTGAACTTGAGAGTTGGTCTAAAACCTGGGTCCTTTATGGAAATATTCACCCAACACGAATAAGAAGTATGACGTGTTGTGATTTGGGGGGGATACTGCTGTAGGCAGTAAAATCATCAGTCCCTTCAAACACTAATGGTGGTACCAAGATAAATATATAGAATTATTGTAGCAAGGTGTTTATATTTTCATTAGTACAAGTCTCAGTCAAGAAGCTTTAAATTCAGGAGCATATTCATGCAGGGCAATGATACTAGACCCTGCAAAAAATACTTTCAATGATATCAAAGGAAATGTCTCTAGTTTCTATGGATATTAATCCAATAGAAAATTATGACCTATCATCAAAATAGAATATTTACTTAGTTATTGAATATATCTTGTCTGGTGCTTCTGCTATGGATTTAAAGATGATAAAATCCAAAGTAGACTCTGCAGTCTTCTTGGTCTTGACCTGGCATCTCGGTTTTAATCATTTTCCTAGCTTCGTAACGTAGTTTCTCTCTGCCTTTTCTATAAATATTTTCATGGTAATTGTTCTGATGAATTTTCCTCTATGGTAACTAAACTTAATTTAAACGCAATACTAGGTTGGCGACAAGTTCTCATCTTTTTTTACAGTTGAAATGACTAGATGCAACCGTAAGTTCTATGCTAATTAATACTTGCTTCTCTCGGACTTCTCGCTTGTGGAACACCCTTTCGACTTCTTGCTTCCCAGTCAACTTTGATATTCGAAAATTTATATGCAATGGCAATCGCTATCTTCTGTTTCCTTAATTCTTGTTCGTTTATTTTTTTTTTCTCCGTAATAATGTTTTTTCTCTCTCATATTCTCTCACACTCAGTCACTCATTTCGTCTTAGCGGCTTTATTGCCTTGATTGGAGTGAAATGACTAAAAAAGAAGATGTGTATGACAAAGAGAAACAATATTCAAGTGTCTCTTACATGTAATAGAAACGTCTGAAAGTAATGTTAAAACCTAAACGCTAAATCAATGACCGAAAAATTGATAAGAATTATAGAATGTCAAAGAACCAATATTAGCATAAGAAATAATAAAATAATCATTTATTCAGATATTTCAAACACGTTCACGTCAAGCAAGGCACTGAGACACAAAGGGTAATTGGGTGTGGAAGAATTAGAAAACAGAAACATTACGAAGGAGCGAGTACAAAAGAGTAATCAGGAGGACAGTACATAGCGACTGACATTACATTTAAATTTTTGAAGATTAAAGTTGGATGGAAAGCACAGAGCCGGAAGGGAGTTCCACAAGCGAGAAGTGCGAGGGAAGAAAATTTTATCATAGAATTTACGGTTACATTTAGCCAACTCAATTTTATGTCGATGAAATCTCGTTGCCAGTCTAGTACAGCTCTTAAATTCATAAAATCTAGGTACTATAACGAAGAGCAATATTTCTTTTTTAAAATTTACAAAAATGCAGCACCAAGCCAAACTTAGCTAGCCACAATCACTGACCTAAACATACCACAATATTCCTTACACTAAAACAACGCATTCTTACTTATCATTCTTATTACATCCACCATAATACCTCAAAAACTCTATGAAGTACTTCCTAACTAGTCCCCATATATACAATTCTTGTTTGTGGCGTGGGGAGAATAAATCAACAATTTCAAAATCTAAACGCCAATGTGTATTTAAATATATACTAAATATATGTATTTAAATATATTTACAAGAAATTGAATAAAATAGTGTTAGTAATAGAAGCTTCCACAATCCTTAATTGTAGTAGGAACAACGGTTAACTGGACGAAATCAATGGCGGCATTTAATAATATAAAGCACTCATTCATCCAATCATTCGTTCAAACAACAACAAATACAAAAAAAGCACACACGAATTACGAAAGTCATCCCTCATCCACCAGAGTACTGACATCTTTGGTCACCTAACGGGAGGGGGAAATAAACTAAACAAAGTTGAGTCAGAAATAAAAATGAGCAAGATCATACATCCCCTAGCTAAGCTAATTTTGACGGAAGAACCTAAAGATAAACCTAACCCTAAACTAACCTAATTACTGACTTGGTTGTCAATGTTCAATCCAATTAGAACAATATCCTTATGCGTAACGGGCATCAAGGTACCACTCTAAATCGTCCACTCTCACTCGACGCAAACGCACAAGATTCATTCATCTTTTGTCAAATTCTGATGGAGAGAGCCGCCGTCTTTCTGTCCTTATCTTGACTTTAAGCTGATGCTTAAATAACAAGATCCTTTGGGAAAAGGTGAAAATTTCGCCCCATAGAATTCCGTCTGACGAGTCCTCGCGACTCTCATAACGCCTAGCAAGCAAAAGAACACATAGTGTTCTGTCTTCGTCAACAATGGTATAAGATTGATACGGACAAAAGTGGCCAAGAGGAGGAAAATACTTCCAAAGACCATGCGAACCATGATATCTTCAATTAACTTGTACAACGAGACTGCAATGAAAGAAGATGTGACGCAGAGTCTCCAACTGTGACCTCCATCTCTCCGTCACAGTGAATGCAGTTTGAACATTTTCCAAACCCGCCGAACAGGGGAATGACCAACCAGGTGAGTGATGCCTCATCATTATTAAAGCATTTCAACCCTGGCGCCCAAGACCATATTGAGCTCGCCTCTTGCTTCGTACCCCCTAACACGTAATACGAGACATCACCTGGGCATCGGAGATACTCACCGTCGCCGGTAAGAGTTATTTCAGTGCATTCCGACATTAACTATAGTAGGATCACTCGCCTAAGGTTAAACCGGGGGAGGAGTCTTCTTCTCGTAAGAGTGCACGCTTCACAGAGATGGGAAGTTCTTACGGGGCGACTTCCGATTGTTGACACTATCGATCTATGAACGCGTATGTTGTTGAGTCTCAACGCTTGTCATACCCAGACTGCCTTCAGAAGGATGAAAGCAACAGATTACCTGAAGGACATTGGGAGCATTGCCTCCCCACAAGAAGGAAAACAAGAGCCTTACTAATGATATTAGTGGAAGTAAGTAGAGTCGGTAAAAGAGAATCAGGTAGATATTCGTGGCACATACTTCCTCTCTTCCCCTTTAAGAAAACATTCCCCCGGCATCACGGACGAACTGCGACCTCGGCCTTCTCCAGCACTTTCGACCAGTTCATTTTCAAGAGGAGATCGGGACCGAACCAGACACCGAGAATCTTGACTGACCCATCCGAAAGGCCCGGGAAGAGAAACTCTCTTCCATATACCCAACCCCAAGCCAACAGGCTTATCGCGGTTGATCATGGTTCCTGTCTCGTACCCTCTGATTTCTTTGCTCACTTCCTCAATCTCAGCTCTGCATGACACGAGAACCTAGATCTCATCAACATAGGCGGATTACCTGGCTGAAGTGGTAGCATCAGTTAGGGAAATTCCGTGTAGGACCGGATTCGTCTTTAACTTGCGAAGGAAAGGCTCCAACACAAGGACGTACAGCAAACGCGAAAGCGGATAACCTTGACGAATGGAGCGAGACAATACGAAAGACTCCATCGAACAACATTCACTTCCACCAGCGCACCGGGAGACGCATACAGAAGTCGGATCCAGGTGCGAAAGTACGGCCTGAAATCGACCACCGAAAGTCCAGCTTCCAGAAATCCATGGTCAACCTTAACGAAAGCCTTGGACTGAATTAAATTCGTCAGAGCGGCTTCACTCTCGACTTGCTCGGTGATCTAGCGTATCATATTAAGGTTGTACTGAATAGGCCTGCCCTACACAGCCCGCAAAAAGCTAAAATCTTTAACTCTGTGTTTAACATCATTAAAGGCTGGAAGTTACTTGTCCCATTCCCACTGCTCTTGTCCTTGCGTACCAACATGATCACTGGTCCTGGAAATTTAGCAAATAAAGATGCGTTCAATTTCCAAAGATCTTGCCATCGTAACCTTAGGCTTATCTAAGTTTACACCAGCTCGGACGAGCCTATGATCCGAGTAAATTATCGAATGAAAATTTTGACACATTAAGAGGCCTATATCGACTCTTATCTAGGACACGGTCGAGGTATCTAGAACGCCGATCCGCCTCTATTTGTTCAAGTCCACACTACCTCCCGGGGGCGTGGGCGCCATTACGATACTTATCGAGAAAATCAAACTTGTCGATAAAGTCCCGAAATGGTTTTTTATACCAGTTGCTACCACCCGATCTTGCCCCTATACGATCTATGTCGGTGTCAATGACGGCATTCAAATCTCCCGCTAAAACTACCCAACCAAATGTCAAAAACGACACGATTCGCTGAAACAAATCAGGCCGCTCAACATGATCATTGTGCGCATAAACGCCAATGAGATGAAGAGCAGTATCATTTATAATAACATCCAGCACGCAAAGCCTACCCTCCAGAACCGCGAAGACGAGTGCACACGCCGCATTCAATGACTTGTTCACCAGCCATGAAACCCCTCTCGAGTGTCCATCAAAGCATGCTTAATAGAGGGCAAACCCCTTAGACAGAATGCTTTCCCGATCGCGAGTTAAAAACCATGGCCTCCAGTACACCACATACATTCACACCAAAATCGCGAGTGGGCCTCACTCTGCGAGACTCCGACCTCAGGCACCGGGCATTCACACTAGCCAACCAGAGTGACATTATCAGATTGATTAGAGCTGCTCTTCTGCATTGAAAATGGCCGGGTGTGGACACCGATAGCATTTCCTATTGACCCTAGACCCATTTCATTTTTTTTTATGATACCATGACGAGACAGGTTCCCAATGTCCAAGGGAAACGGTAGTTTAAATGCTCTATAGAGGGAGAGGTGAACAAAAGTGGGAGACTCCCAGCTTAATATTATTGAAATCTTTTGACATTTTTGTTGTCGAAATACGCCAGTATGTATCACTCTGAGATGGTATCGTTGGTCTCCTCTACCATGCCCTCATTTCTGCCGAGCAACCGTGCTTGAATGCACAAATGTTAATATCCTCTTGGCATTTGGGAAATTTCGGAGATTTTCGGCACTTTTTCCATTTATAGTCTTTATGTTTCGTAGGTATTTTAATTTTTTTAATTTTTTTTTTAGGCCCACAGCATTTTCACTCATTTAATCGGATACACAGCAGACGTCTTCCTGAAGGGCATGAAGTAGTTTCATTTTTTCCCCTTTTATTCGCTTTGTCAGCCTTTTCTGGGCTTTTTTGACTTTGAATGGGTTGTGTTTTTGTGGAGACTGGAGTCTAGGAGTGGAAACAGGTGTGTCTGGAAAGGAATCTACTGGAGAATGACATTTAAGTTGTTTTCATTTTTAGCGTTATCATTTTTTTATGTGAAGGGGTGATCAATGATCGTGACATTAGAGGTGGGAACTATGATTTTTTTTAACGATAAGGAAGACGGGACAGAGGACAAGGAGCCCGGCACCTCTACTGGCTTTGATAGCTTTTTTCCGCTTTGTGTCTAATTCGTTTTTTAATTTCCGCAGCAACTGAATCTTTTTCCCAATTAGGCTCGCATAACTTCTTCGGTTCACTTATAGTTGTTGCTGAATACGACGCCGAGGCGTCTCTCTTAGTGCTGATATAGAGAGTGGGGCTGTTAGTGACTATTGCCCTGGGGGCTTCAAGTGACTGAGGCTCCGCTGCCCCTACAACAGCACGCCATTCCCCTTCTTCGTTTTACTTTTTCGCACTTACGGAAGGAATCGGTTTGGGGAGGAATGTGGGATGCAACAAGACCGGGGGGGTTGTCCACACCGGTTCGAGTCGATGATAGGCGCTGCGACACTATCAATATCTCCTAGAGGGGGATTTGGATCGCTTGTAGCCAGAAGTCCAGAGGCTTTCTTCTCTGGACAGGAACAGGATGGGTGACCAGTCTCTCTACATTTCCAACTAGTGGGTTTTCTACCGCTCACGTTAACTGTCATTTCCCAAACAGTTGGGGACAGAGATGAAGGCCAAATGATCGAGCATGATATCATAAGTCCCCCCCCCCCATTCAGGTTGTCAGAAGTGGCACTTAGTATTTGGTCATACTGGCTGATGCAGGCAGCTAGGCGCTCTCCTATTGCTGAGTTGGTACCTCATATAATGCCAATATAATGTGCTGACACTCATATTCACTTAGCAAGATGGGATTTCTGTTAATCATCACGCGGCTAGTGACCTCAGTAAAATCTTCGGGTGTAGGCAGTAGTAAGTCCCACATGAAAAAAAAAACAGACTTTTTAATGACTCTTTGGAGTTTGACTCTTAGGCACATCAGTGATCTGTGTCTTTCGTGGAGCGACAAATATTGCGCGGACGCTTGTCCACCACGAAGAGTGACACCATTTACTTTTCGAAACACTGCAATTCTTGAGGTCTTCTAAAAGTTCATCTTCTTTTATGAGATTTTTCATAGCTTTTAACCATTTCCGAAAATTCCGCGATGTCAATTATACAACTGACGGAGGACTGCCAATATAAGGGCGATTCCACGGTGCTTTGCTTGAATTGGTTATATTCTTGCTTTCTTTCTTGTCTTCATTTCTTTTGCCTCCATTATTTTTTATTTCCTTTTTTTTGTTTTATTTAATTTAGGATTTTGGGATTTACTCTTGTTTTTCTTTTATAAAGGTCCTATCATACCGACAGGCTTTGTCGGAGATATTGTTAACTTTAATCTCCTCCAATTAATGCCAAGCGGGAAAAATATTCTCGTAATTTATATTTACAGTGGATTGGGGAGCGGGAAAGTAGATGCCAACAAAAAATAAACATTAAAATACAAAAATAATTTATTCTACAAAGAGAAGTTAAAAATTAAATCAAATCAAAAATGAATAAATAAAGATGCGACGAATTAATAATACAAAATAATAGTATATACTATAATAAAGGAAAACAGTTTGACTTAAAACGAAAAAAAGGAAAATAAACTGGCTAATTTAAAATAAATCGGAAATGAATAAATCAAAGAAATAATACTATTTAAAATAAAACTTCGCCCAACGACAGAAAAAAACATAAAGTTCACTGAAAGAAAAAAAATAAAAGTTTGGCGAAAATAAAGTTTAGTGAACAAAGAAAAAAATAAAGTTCGCCAAAAAGACGAGAAAAAGTGTTTAAAATAAAACCAATAATCTCTAAGAAAAATTTAAAAAATTAAACAAAAACAAAAATCTGAGAAAATTACGATTTAACCCAGAGAAATAAAATAAATTTCGGTCGAAGCCGAAGAAGGAAAACTGAAAAGATTTAAAAACTGACAAGAACATTAAGTATTCACAACATCAAAACAAATTTTTAAAAAAGGATTTCTCTTCAAAAAGTTCTGTAAGTTTGTATTTTTTTTAGAATAACGGAGATAATAAATGAATGTAAACTATAAATTAAACGCAAAGGAATTAAAACAAAAACAGTAGTATGGTAAGACTTTGTCAAACAAGAAAAAGAAAAAGAAAGATGGCGTCCAAAGACGACAATAAAAGTGAAAAAAAAAACGACGGAAAAGAAAAATTCAAAAATAATTTTTATTAAAAGTTATTTGCAAACTTGTAGGAAACTCCACTAATCTGAAAATAGGTCAGTTCGCATCAAAAACGAGAATTAAATGGCACAGCGAAAAATTGCCATGTAAGCATTTATAGAAAAGGCAGAGGGAGGCAACTTTATGAAGGTGGTACTGAAACCAAGACGCAAGATGTAGATACTGCATATTCTTCTTTGCATTTTATCATGAATATCGAAATATATGGTCCGTTGCTCCTGCACCGGACCATGTGCGGCAGCAATATTCTATGCAGGGACAAATGGTAGACATAAATATGCATGATAGATTCTCCATGATTATATATGTCTTGGGTGTTCTTGAAATCAGATGTTGGCTACTAACTGGTCATTCGGCGTGCACAATTGGACCAATTTTTTCTCTGCGTTCATTACGGGATCTTACCCGAATTTTCCAACTATTTCACCATCCCTCTCATTGCTTACATTGGCATTCACTTCTCCTATGGCAATTATAATTTCTTGCAATTTGCATTGGGCATTAGCGTTGTCTAACGTAGAGTAGAATTTTCAATTTCTTTTCTACTTTGTGCTCTCGGTGTTTACACAACTATAATGAATATGGTTAAAGACTTTCCTTTCTGTTTAACGACATAAAATCTTTCAAATAGTAGACAGTACACGAAAAAGCATTTCTTGATGTCTTGAACCAGTATCAGTCCTATTCCTCTTTCATTTTTCTCTCTGTCTGAATATATGACCTGATAGATGTATTGGGATGGCCAGGGACACATTCCAAAAGCTGGGCAGTGTATTGCGAGGCAAGAGGCTTTCTTTGGAAACAAAGGAAAGAATACTGGGATGTTACGTGATATCTGTACTTCTTTACGGTAGCGAATGTTGGACGCTTTCCTCAAAGATGAAGAAGAGACTTGAGACGACAGAGATATGGTTCTACAGAAGCATCATAAGGATATCATGGACAGAGTGTTTGAACAACGATGAGGTCTTAGAAAGATTGCAAACAAGGAGGAGGCTTATATTTAACATCAAGGAGAGGTAGCTGAAGTTTCTGAGATGCATAATGAGGAAGGGGGTTGGGAAAATCTGATACTCAAGGGTCAAATAGAGGGAAAGAGAGAAAAGAGAAAGCATCGCGTAACATACCTAGCGGACTTAAGCTAGAGGATGACAGAACGTGGTCTGGGGGAGGAAGCAGGGGGATGGAGCTTGCTGAAAGCTGCAAGGGATAGAGGGAGTTAGAGAGTCATGATCGCCTACGTCCTGAAAGAACATGGCACATAAAAAGAAAGAAATTTGTCACTGACAAAATCTCCATTGTTTACCCACCTCGTTTGACATACAGCTAAAATACTGACATTTAACCTGCTTATTACCAGTTTTATATTTTGTAAGTGGTTTAATTTTCTAATATTATTATGATTATATTTTGTTTGATGCAGGAAAAAAGAAATGTAATTTATGACGACAGTAGAAAGCGATTGACATTGCATTCAAATTTTTGAAGATTAAAGTTGGCTGGAAAGCATGGAACCGGAACGGAATTCCACAAGTGAGAAATGCCAGAAGAGAAACTATTAGCGTAGAACTTACGGTTGCGGGGCAATTTCAACTGTAAATGTATGTGGCCTTGAGATTAAATCGAGCCAACTCATTTGTAAAATGATTAGAACTCGACGGCTGTCTAGTACTGCGCTTAAAATAAAAAGTCTAGGAAACATAGCATAGAAAAGTCACAGTGAGGCAAAATTGCGGCGGTGATATATATATATATATATATATATATATATATATGGTTGCCACATCAATTTTGAATATCTCCAGATATCATTGTAAAACTTCTAGCACAAATCTGATAGGCATGAAACACATATTTTGTTATCATTATTTGCATGGAACGGAAAGTATATATATATATATATAAATAATATATATATATATATATATATATATATATATATATATATATATATATATATATACCGAGTGTAACAGCAAAATTGTCTACACCAAAAATGTTTAATGTCTGAAAACCTCTAAACTAATTGATTCCTTTTCCCCGGTGTCAGATAAGACGTTTAGCCATTTTTTTCAATAGCAGTGGAGTTTTCTGAGGAGAGATTTCAGAGATACCCTATAAATTTCATTGCTTATTGTTCATTTAGTGACACAGATTCCTAATGAAAGCAAATTACCCTGCAACTCTTGACGAGTAATAATTTGGACTTCCTTTAATTTGATGCATTAATTTCCTCGAAGATCTTGAAGAAATCTTCCGTGGAGCAATTGTTCTTTGTTTTCAACAGTTTTGAGATTTTTAAACCGTGCAAAGAATGACTTAATGATAGTAATGTAGGTTGTCTAAGAATTTCCTGTAATTTTTACCTTCTTTCCAGAGCTTAACCAACAGTTTTTTTGCGAATTAGTCAATTCTTGACATCTTGCCATGATGATAACCTTCTTGCACAAATATCAATTAAAATTTCTCGGACATTCAGGCCGGTAAATGTTATTTAATACTGTTTATTATAAACAGAGCATTCGATCTTGCCTACCGAAATGTTAAACGCTGCTTTGTAAATTGCCGAGTCAATTTTAATGTACGTCATCATTTGTTTACATTTGATACCTTCCGTATTAGGATGCAGGTTCATGAAAGATTGAAGTCAAGGACGAATATTTTCTATACCGAATTTCTTTGGATATTCAGGCCGGTAAAATGTTATTTAATACTGTTTATTATAAACAGAATATTTTCTTAAATACTTGTATCTATAAAAAAAAATGTTAAACAAAAAATGTATTTAATAAATTGTTTAATTTGTCCAATTCTTAAAAATGTAAATATATATATATATATATATATATATATATATATATATATATATACTTGTCGTACAGTGAGTTTTGGTGATAATAAACAGAGCTCGATGTATAACAGAGCTATAATTTATACGACTAATACACACACACACATATATATATATGTATATGAATTTTCAAGAGGATAGAATCAAGGTAGAGCTCAATGTCCAGGACAGAGGAAGAATATACTATAAAAGGCTCAAACACTAATATTCCATGGATATAATTTATTACGTTGGAATCGTAATCACTATCGAATTAAACAATTTTTGAATTTGTAGGTCTGATGAATTGGATCGTGATTACGATTCCAATGTAATAAATTATAACCATGGTATATTAGTGTTTGAGCCTTATATATATATATATATATATATATATATATATATATATATATATATATATATAACCATTGAAAGGAGAGATTCTCAATAACAAAGAAAACAAATATTAAATTTATAGGCTCTCTCATTTCTTGTCTGCATCAGTGCCACTCTCGATTGTTGCGAGCTGACTGTATGAAAGACTTTTCCTTTAGTCTAGATGCCTGCTCATTGCCGCAAATTTACCCCATCCGACATATCTATTCTTATTCATGTTTCTGTGTGCCTGCTTTTAAAAGATATCTTTATTTTATTTGATCGATGATAACAGAGTCTAGATTTTTATTATTTGTCTATTTTTACATTTTTATGGAGGGTAATGTTATCAGTCCTTTCTTTCTCCCGATACAATCGTTATCGGAGAATGCAAAGGTACGCGCAATTTACGATCTATAAGAATGTATTGCGAGTAAATACTACATAACTCACTTGGGAAAAATGAGAGAAAAAATGCTCTTGAAATCCAGTCTATGTTCAATGTAAATTCTATACAAACTTTTCTACGAAAGCAAAGACTCATGTACAGGCAAACACAAATGGAAGTTGAAGAGAAGAATCTTGCTTTTCACAAATTCAATCAGGGGCTTCATTTATTTATTTATTTGTGTGTGTGTGTGTGTGTGTGTGTGTGTGTGTGTGTGTGTGTGTGTGTGTGTGTGTGTGTGTGTGTGTTTACTGTCTTTTTTTTTCGATTCAATATTTTTTTTTTCATTTTATCGGGTGAATAGGAGGAGCATCGGTTTGACGTGGGTTGAAAGATCAAAAGATTGTCCCTCCGGGTCCTCTGGTAAAATCATTGAAGTAAGTTTCTAGGTTCGTTCTACAAAGAAAGAAAGAAAGAAAGAAAGAAAGAAAGAAAGAAAGAAAGAAAGAAAGAAAGAAAATGATAGGTATAAGACTTAGTATTATGAAAAAAAGAAAGACATTGTATTATGAATAAGAAAGAAAGAAAGAAAGAAAGAAAGAAAGAAAGAAAGAAAGAAAGAAAGAAAGAAAGAAAGAAAGAAATGAAAAGGTTGAGACATGGTATTATGAAACAGGATGAAAGAAAGAAATTATAAGTATTAGACATTGTATTATGAATAAGAAAGAAAGAAAGAAAGAAAGAAAGAAAGAAATGATAAGTATAAGACTTGGTATTATGATTAAGAAAAAGAAAGAAAGAAAGAAAGAAAGAAAGAAAAGAAAGAAATGATAAGTATAAGACTTGGTATTATGATTAAGAAAGAAAGAAAGAAAGAAAGAAAGAAAGAAAGAAAGAAAGAAATGAAAAGGTTGAGACATGGTATTATGAATGGGAAAAAACAAACAAACAGAGAAAAAAGAAAGAATGAAAGAAAAACAAGCAAAGAAAAAGATGATTATGGTAAGACATGGTATTATGAATATGAAAAATAGAATGAAAGAATGAATAAAAGAAATGTTGCCACAAATTAAACGTGAATATAAAAAAGTTATTTTCATTAGAAAAACCTGTAGAAAAAAAATATGACATAAATTAACCGTTCAAAGGGTTTAGAAAAGAAAGAAATAAACGAAAGAAAGAAACGAAAAAGAATATAGGAAAATGAAAAATACGACTAAATCTAAAAACATGTGAAAACGAAAAAATGCAAGCAAATTCAAGAAGTAATGTAATCGAAATGGTTAATAAAAGTATAAAGCTAAAAAAATGAGTGGAAAGGACGGAAAGAAATAATTAATTGTTAGGAAAGAGAGAGATAGGGAAAAGAGAGCAAAAGATGATGTAAGGCTAAGAACGAAAGGCAAGCGTCAACTTGAAATAAACAGAGTTCAGTCTTTCTCATAACAATTACAAGCCGTTAACTTTGTATTGACCAAGGATGAAATCACGCGATCGTGTAAACTGAGTAACAAGTTTGACACGTTATTTGTGTCGATCTTCTAAACTGGTGCGAATTCTTATCACTAAAATAATATAGGCTTTCTCTCTGTTTATTTTATCAACGCCGCCCGCCATTTTTTTCTCATTTCTTTTTCTCTCCCAACATTACAGTTTTATTCTTCGAGTTTTTGCTGTTATTGGTGTTTTTAATTTTGTATAGTTTACACTCTAATATTTTCTTTGCTATTGTTTCGTATATTTTCTTTAAATCTTTTATTTTATTCTTTTTTTTTTCTCTTTTCTATCGCTTGTTTACTGTCTTTTAATATTTTTTTGGCTTTATTTACCAAGCATTGCTGCAAATTTGTATATCTCTCTTTTCCCATCTCTCTCTCTCTCTCTCTCTATATATATATATATATATATATATATATATATATGGCTTTGTGTAACGAAATCTCCCTTTTCCCCTCCTCTATCTATCTATCGATCTATCTATCTATCTATCTATCTATCTATATATATATATATATATATATATATATCTGTCTGTCTGTTTTGTATTGCGATCTATACCTTTTCTTTCCCCACTCTCTCTCTCTCTCTCTCTCTCTCTCTTTTTCTATCTATCTATCTATCAGACTTTGTATTACGATCTCTCTCTCTCTCTCTCTCTCTCTCAATCAATCTATCTATCTATTTTTGGGTTGAGATCTCTCTCTCTCTATCTCATCCCCCTCTCTCTCTGTGGCTTTGTGTTACGATCTCTCTTTTTCCACTCCCCCTCTATATATATCTATCTATCTCTCTGTATTTGTGTTACAGTCTCTCTCTCTCTTTATCTTTCTGGTTTTGTGTTACGATATCTCTCTCTATCTCTCTTTCTCCCCCTTTCTTTCTCTCAATATCTATCTATCTATCTATGTAATGTGTTGTCATCTCTCTCTATCTCTCCCCATATATTTATTTCTCTGTGTTTTCTTATTTTTCTTTTCGACTGATCAATATTATTTCTTTTATAATCATCATTATTTTAACTATAAAAAATATCCTCCTTCTTCATTCATATTAACTTAGATAAATCTCCATTTTTTTCCTCTTTGATATCTTTCATTTCTTTTTTTTCTTTTCTTTTTTTTTAACTTTTAACACCTTTTATCTTAACTGAACTTAATTTCTTCTCGAATTCTCTTTCTCGATGTTAAATTTTCTCCTATTTTACTCTTGCTTTCTCTACCATCATTTCTTTTTCTTACCTTTTTGACATTTTCTTTGACCTTTTTTCTCCAATTTCTTCTCAATTTCTCTTTTTATTACTTCCCGTTTTTGCCGCATCTTTTTCCTGGCCTTTTCGCTAATTTTATTTCTTTCTTCCCTTCCTTTTTTACACCTTCTCTTTTTGCATCTTTATTTTGGCTGTTTTCATATACCCACTTCCTCTCCTCTCCTTCTTCTTCTTCTTTATTTATCATTCCTTTTTTTCCTTTCTTTCGTTTTCTCTTTTTACATATATCATTCACCATTTCTACTGTATTCACTTCTTTCTGCTCCTTTCATTTTTTTCCTTTTTCATATTTTTCTTAACTTTCCCTTTCCACTAATATCTATTCTCAATTAGATCTCTTTCTCTTCTCTTTCTTCACACCTTCTTTTTGCCTAGTCCCATTTTATTGTGATATTTATCATGACTATTTTGCTTTCTTCCGTCAATTTTTCTTGTTCTTTAAGATCTTGCGACATTCCATTATTGGTGTTAAAAGTGCTGCTCACCTCTACAGGTCTCGAACAATTATGTTTTTAGCGTTTCTACGTTCAAGTTTTAATATCGGCCATTAAATTGTCGCGTATTTGATTGAAAGAGAAAAACTAAATGGATCGAAGTAAAGAAGAATTAACTTTAATGCCTACAAAATGAGATTCATCTGTTGTTTTACTCTAGTTCTTTCCTATCCTTCTCCTCTTTTTCTCACTTGCCCATGTCCTCTTTCATTCTTTACTTCAATTTCGCTTTTACTCATTCTCTTTCTACGTGTATTTCTCTTTTTGTACTTTTCTTTTCGTCTGTTACTTTTCTTTCTCCTCCTTCTCTCTAGATTTCAAAATATTCAATATTTCTTTCTTTTTTTCTTTCCATTTTCTTTCTTTCTTTCTTTCAAGACATATCTCTCCCTTTGTACTTAATTGACGCCTGCTATCTTTCTTTTCTCTGTCCCGCTTTCTTTCTTTCTTTCTTTCTTTCTTTCTTTCTTTCTTATTCTCTCGTTTTCTCTTACGTTCTCTCTGCCTTAAAAATCTTTCTTTTTCTTTCTTTCTTTTCTTTCTTTCTTTTTTCTTTCTTTCTTTTTTATTATCTCTCTTTCACCCTTTCTTTTCCTCTAATTTCAAAATATTTCTTTCTTTTTCTTTCTTTCTACGCTTATTTCGTCCTTTGTACTTTTCTTCCGTCTGCTATCTTTCTTTTCTCCATCGTTCTTTCTTTTTTATTCTCTCTCTCTCTCTCTCTCTTTCTCTTACGTTCTCTCTGCCTTCGCAATCTATCTTTTTTCTCCTTCCTTTTTTACTGTCTAGATTTTTCTTCCTTCGTTCTTTTCTTTCTTTCCAATACGTTTTTTCTTTCCCTGTTTCTTTCTTTATTTGTTCATTACCTTTCTATATTTAATTATTCCTGCCTTTCTAAATTTCTCCCATTTCTTTGTTTTTTCTTTCTTTCTTTCTTTCTTTCTTTCTTTCTTTCTTTCTTTCTTTCTTTCTTTGCACGTCTCTTTCTTCTTCTACATTTGTTTCGATGATCTTTCTCTTTCTTTCTTTCTTTCTTTCTTTCTTTGCACGTCTCTTTCTTCTTCTGCATTTGTTTCGATGATCTTTCTCTTTCTTTCTTTCTTTCTTTCTTTCTTTCTACCAACCTACCTACCTTTCTTTTCTATCTTTCTTTCACAGATAATAAAAAACCTGATTTTCAGTTCTAATAAAGAATACATATTGTAATTTGATTTCCGCCAACGAATAAAGGCCGGAAATATCTTTTTCTATCTCCCTATCCACTCCTCCACACTTCAGCACCGTCTCTCTCTCTCTCTGTCTCTCTCTCCCTCCCTCTCTCTCTTCACATACACACGCGTGCACCCCCCCACACACACACATATATATATATATATATATATATATATATATATATCCTAATTTTATGACCTTTGTTCGATATTCATAAATAAATATCTTTATCTTCCACCCAATCGCACATACTACATCAGTCTCCATAAATTCGTCTCCTCTCCCCCTCTTTTCAATTTGCTCCCCCCTCTTCCTTTACGCCCACCCTCCCTCAACAAGACGTTCTAATTCTGATTATTTTAATCTCTCGCGCGTTTCCGAATTTTTTATTTCTTTCTTTGCCTAAATATTTTAAATTCTCTTCCAGACTCTTTCTCACTTGATAGAAACTTTTCCCTTAATTTCGATTCACATCATTATTACTCTCTCTCTCTTTCTCCTTCCCTCTCTCTTTCTATTTCTATTCGCCACCACCCCTCTCTGGCGTCTTTCTCTCTGTCTTTATCTATCGGCTTTTCCTCTCTCTCTCTCTCTCTCTCTCTCTCTCTCTTTCTCTGTCTTAATCTCTCGTCATTTTTCTTCTTTTTCTTCTCTCTCTCTCTCGATTTTCTTCAGACTCCATATAACTCCATTTCTAACACCCGTCACAAACAACGCAGTCGATTGCCTGTACAAATCTTCCATTCTCTCGCAGCTCTGCTTCTCACGACCTGCCAAGGACGATCGGCGGCATCTGGCGGTGAATAGCGTCAAATTCGATCATCTGCATTATCCCCTCTTCATTTCATCTACGCAACACTGAATGAAAAGAAGAAACGTCAAAAAGAAAAACCAAGAGAATTTGGCAATAAATAAATAAAAATGATCTTTGCTTCGAAATATTCGATTCTATTGAAAGAAAAAAAAATGTATTACGAATTTCACCCTCCCTTTCATTTATTGTGAAATTAGCCGTTTGCGCATGCGTGAATATCTGAATTCTAAAATAACTGTCAAAATCAACCTTAGTACGCCAAAGGAGGTCTGTTTGAGTGCGTGTGCCTGTGTAGACGAAGCGATTTTGAATGCTATTAATTCTAATACTAGTAGTCGTATGAATGCAATATTTTGTTAAGAAAAAGTGACAGAGATGATTCGGCTGTTACAAAAATGATATGAGTTATACATTCATTTAATATTAGTTCAGCATTCAAATTAGTCATAGGACCAAAAGTCAGATTACTGCAGGGTCTTTGTCAAAAAAGTATAGAACGCGACTACGCGACTACAAAACTCTAAGGATGGCTGGGAAAGAATGTGATATATATATATATATATATATATATATATATATATATATATATATATATATATATATATATATGAATGAATATAATACGATATGATATAAGTGCAATAGAAGAAAGTGTTAGTATAGAAAATACTGTTACAACTATCCTTTTCAAATGTAAAATGATGGGACCTTGCCGCCAATCTAGTACTGCGCTTAAAGTTTAGGTACCATAGAGGAAATCAGAATAATTACCATGAAAGTATTCATATAAAAGGCACAGGGAGATTGCATTACGGGGTTGGACAAACGATTAAAGGCGAGATACCAGATCCTTGGCAGAATGGCATAATCATACATCTTCACTAAACAAGTTCATAAATGTTTGCCATACAATGCTTGCGTTAACAGTTAAGGCTCTTAGTTAGCCATCATTTTAATTCAAGTGTTGATATGTTTAAAATCAATCAATAAATATATTTCGTTAACAAAATGATTAATTCAAGGTGCTTTTTATTCGAAAATAACTACCATATATATTAAAATTCATGAGATACTTGGATATATACATTTCAATAGATAAATTTACAAGATTTACTATACGTCTCTTAGAGGCTGTCCAACATGAAGCAAAGAATATTCCATTGAAGGATTTTTGTTATATTTCTTATTTAAAAACCCAATGTTAACCAACATAGAATGTGAATGTCAGAAGACTAAGTTGGCCATCAGGCTCACTAAATATTTTTTGTACTTACTATTCTTAATTCCTTTTAGCTGTATAGCATAGATCTCAATCTTTCATTAAAAGGTTTCTAATGCTATCTAAAACAGTAAGTTAATATGAAAAATACATCTTACAGAAGGTACATTATTTTCAACCCATATCTACTAGATTTCAGTGACTAGTGCCCTATACCTAAATTGAAAAACGGTAGTTCAAACAAAATTAGCAGCTTGCCAATTTCCACACGCCTACTATTCGAAAATTGAGCATATTAGGACACTTGTAAAAAGAAATCATTTCCTCAAGGGTTTCTCTCGACCAGAATTTTCCATGGCATTCTCTACCGAATATTATTTGGTCTTAAAATACCATTCTTCTAAATTCTCTGGCATATTAACCAGTGTTATGAACTTGCACTGCTTCCATTCTTTTACTGATTTCGGTGGATTCTTTTACACTCACTGCCTTTAAAGTTTTTGTTTACGTTGCCTTTTTTAATGTTTTGTCTAACTGGTCGAACGATGAGACATTTCTGATTGTTCACGTAAACCTGGACCTAACAAAATGGTTTCTTATTCATTAATGAATTATTCAATTTTGTAGTTCAAGAACGATTTCTAATTTCGGTACAATTTCACGCAGACATGTTTTGCCTGTGTACAGAACCAAAATACGAATTCTTCAAATATTCCAAAGTATATTTACTTCATCATTAATATGTAAATTTGAAGTGAGCAAAAGAATTGAATTCTAGTTCTGCCTTTCCAGTCAAACAGTCGACAGCATATTTAATTCGTCATTCCATTGTGATTTTGTAGCTAATCCAAAAATAGTCAAAACAATTCTAGTTCAGCCCCATTAGTCAAATGGCCGAGAGTATATTTAGTTTAACATTCGATTGTACATTCTGTTCCTCTCGATATTTATCCAAGAACTCCCTACAAGGCGGGATGTGGCACAAGGCTGGTTATTTTACGTGGGGTGATTCAGTGCATGTAGGCCTGGGGAATAATTGCCCATAGACCCCTAATAAACAGGGTTGGTTAGCTGTCTATCTCCCCAGACGGAACTCCGCTTTTCAGCAAGACATTGTCTGGGTTCCTCTCTGCCCGAAGACAATGAAGTCGACAAGCCGAGCGCTGACCAACTCAGAGGTCTGGCGAACTCTACTTTTGCTGTCTCTCTAAAAATTCTGTTCCTCTCTCGTCAAATTTAAATTCAAAATTTGATTCAATTCTTTGTATCATTATGTCTCATTTACTCTTGTAATGATTAAAATTAACATATTTTTTTGACAATTTTCTTTTCTTTTTTTATATATATACGAAGACAAGCTATCAATCATTCATGTTACGCGAGTTCTAACCAATAAACATATCCTGAATTGTAAGCGTCAGAATGTAACATTTTAGATCAATCAAGGATAATATGACCAATGGGAATATGAAGATCAGGAGGTAATATGAAATCAATTTTATTTACCGACTGTTAAAAAGTAACTTGTTTGGACTATTTACACGGTAGTAAATTAGTAGAAGAAAGAGGAGTGCATTGTGCTTATCCTTCCCCTATCTCCACGACTCGCTGTTTGTAACTGAGTCATACCAGAGTTCTCGTGTGTGTAGCTAAATCTCGTTCTTTGTGTTAGAACGATGACAAAGGAAATTCCTTAAATCAGGTAGTAGCAAGAGATGAACATTTCGAAACATACGACATTAGCTCTTTCACAATTTACTAAAAAACATCACCAGCTGGAAATGTATAACGTTTTAGATATTTTCAGAAGTTATAATATTAATAGCATTATATGCAATTAAAATATATATATACACTTAAAACTTGTGAAAACATATTTACAAAGACTCCCTCATAAGACTCAATTAATGATTTGTTTATACTGATCGATCTATCTATCTATATATATATATATATATATATATATATATATATATATATATAGTAGTAATCTTAGAAGTATAAGAAATTATACTCGTTCGGAAAACCTTCAGTGTTTTGATTTGCGAATAATCAAACCAATACCAAAGGGGGGAAAAAGGTATAAAAAAGAACCAAAAACATGTACGTTAGCCGAAAATAATCGTCTAGCATGCAAGTCCAAAGCGCAAAGAAGAAAAAAAACGATACAAGTAAGCAAAATAACTAAATAAAGTGCTCGATACAGTAAGTAGAGCAGACCTAGTTAAACGTAGAGAGCCAGACAAAGGTTTCACCTAAGCGGATCGTCAGGGAAGCCTTCCCTGACGATCCGCTTAGGTAAAACCTTGGTAGCTTAGGTGAAACATTGCTATCTTTGTCTGGGTTTCTAGGTTTAATATATATATATATATATATATATATATATATATATATATATATATATATATATATATATATATATATCAACCTGTTCAAATTACCATTGAATCAGTCTCTTCATAATCTATCAGTGTGTTTACAATCTATTTAGCTAGATAGGTAGCTATCCCTGTCTGTTCATAATATATCAGTCTCTCTCTCTCTCTCTTTCTCTCCCTATATATATATATATATATATATATATATATATATATATGATATATTTGTGTTGCCAAGAATAAAACCTGCCAGGTGACCTTACACTTTAAACAAGAATGAAATCCCGAAAAAGGTCAGAAAAAAGCATCTAGCTCCTACAAGCCCAGATTATCTGGGCACATCAAAAACTTTTCACAGCGTCAACTTCTAACAAAAGACTGCTCTTGCGACCTTCAGAAGACTATATGACATGTATATAGACAGCAGGAATCCTTTCACGTATGCTTGTTTCAATAATATCGAAAGATTCTGTCTATCCATTTTTTTTTATTATCCATTCCACACTTCCGAATTAGTTGTTTTACATAATCGGTAAATTTACGAAAGTTCATATTTTATGATTATTTTTTTTTGTTATTGTTTTTTCGAGTCCTTTTCAATGTTGCTACATTTGTTTTCGAGGATTGTGTTTTTTGTATCTTTATGCAAGTGGTTTGGTTAATTCTGGCATTGCTTTTTTTACTGGAACCCATTTCAACTCATATAAAAGACGTCATTTAAGCGCTCAAACTGAATTTTTATGTGTATTCAAAATTTTTCATATATATATATATATATATATATATATATATATATATATATATATATATATATATACCATAATTAAGTAATTCATCGAGTCTAGAGGAAACCTCAACAGAATGCAGAAAGCACTGGACGGCCGTTTCGTCCTACATTTGGGACTCATCACCAATGCGAATCCACTAGCGAAAACGGGCCTCGGTAACGAATTAGAGGGGATATAGCACCGCTCGATCACATATTCCGCGGTGGAACTCATCCCAGTTTCCCTTACCCATAGGACTGTGCCCCCACGAACCGCGACTACTATCCCCAAGCGGCTCCATCCAGAGCCTTAGAAGCCGGTTCAAGCAAGGATATACAAGTGACAGTTTCTATCACTTGTATATCCTTGCTTGAACCTCACTGCTGATGAGTCCCGAATATAGGACGAAACGGCCGTCCAGTGCTTTCTGCATCCTGCATTCTGTGAAGGTTTCCTCTAGACTCGATGAATTACTTAATTATGATTATCTCAAATCCTACTAATAATTTCTCACATATATATATATATATATATATATATATATATATATATATATATATATATATATATAAAGATTTTCCAAGCCTAGCTTAGATGTAGCACAAAAGCCGAAAGTAGGGGACACCTAGTGAGGAGTAGTCGTAGTGAGACAAGCTTGCTAACAATTACACCCTCGAAGTGCCCCTCCATATATATATATATATATATATATATATATATATATATATATATATATATATATATATATATAATCCTAACGAGCCAGAGTCCTTAGGATTATCTTAGGTTTTGTTTCACTTAGTGCATTAAGCACTTTATATAGTTGTCTTTTTTTTACTCGTTTTGGGTATTTTCTTTGAACTTGGAGCTTGAACACTGGACGATTGTTTTCGCCTTGGTTATGTATATATATATATATATATATATATATATATATATATATTATAGGTTAATACAAGTTAATACAATTCAAGGATAGCATCACTATCTGCAATCGGGTTTATAACAACCGCAACCCACCAGCTCAAAGAGTAGAAGTCAAAAAGCTCAGAAATACTGACAACCTAAAATCTTTGTAAGCCCTCTGTTGATAGAAAGCTTGAAGATAACCCGGACAGTGCAGATATGGTCTGTTTTCAAAAGTGCTGTATACGAGTCATCCTATGAAACGCTTGGATATGTCACAAGAAGACATCCAGACTGGTTTGATTGAAATGATCCGGGTATTCTATCTCTTTTGAATAATAAGCTAAACCAAATCAAATCTATCTATCTAAGCTACGATAATGCAAATATATCTAAGCTAAGCTGAATCAGATCTAAGTTAAATCAGATCTATCTATCTATCTATCTATCTATCTATCTATCTATCTATCTATCTATCTCGGCTAAACTTAATAACATCTCTTTATCTAAGCTAAGCTTAATCATATCTATCTATCTATCTATCTATCTATCTATCTCAATTATGAACGTTTTCTATGGATGTGTTAGTGCGTATGCTTCGCCGCGCAACAAAGGCACAAAGCTATCGTTAAATGTCTTCTGTGATTGATATATTATAAATTTGTGCGCGCATGCGTGATGACTACCATTAATTCTTGAACGTTCACACGTGACTTTCTGCACAGTGATGGCGTTTCCAATCAAATATATTTATGCCACTCACTGCTGGGACCTCAATAGTTTTCCCATTAACAAGTCACCTCTTAATCTAACCATCAATACTGAATGAAGATTTTACAAATACGAGTCGAATACAGAATTGAAACGTTTTCTCCTGTTTTGTTTTTAAATTATTTTCTTTCAGTGTATGATACATTTTTTGTCCAAGAATATATTATTTATTTACACTGTTTAAATTCAGACTATTGTTCTCATCTTTGTTGTTGTTATCACAACGTTTCTGCCGTTATGCCTTCGGACTTCATCATTTTTTGTCGATCCATGTAACCTACAGGGAATTCCAAACTAAACCTTTTTTTACCTTTGATCTACGGGGTAGACTGTTCTCGTTTCACTGCCCATATCTCGAGATATCTCGTCTAGTTTTTATTTAGTATTGTTTAGTTATTGCTCGCCCTGTTTCCACTGAGTGCAAGTACACAATGCCCAACCCAGGGATTGAACTCGCAGTTACTATGTCGCCAAACTCACGCTTTAATCTACTTAATCCAAATGTTACCGTGGGATTAGATTAGATTTATTCCAATATCTCTAGCTCTACCATTTACATAGGGATTTCACACATACACAACAAGAAATTATCGTAGGACTTCTTCCCTTTCCAGGTATAACTCTCCTTTGAAAAGGGACAAAAGTGGCACCCTTCGTTGCTATAGCCTTTCCCATTTTCCTCTTTTTCCATCGGCGAAAAATATGGCAGTTACGTCTGGAACAGACCGTCTAATGCGCAGAATCACTCTAGACTTGCATACATTTTACATATCTTTCTATCTAAATAATTTGCATTTCTGTCTATTCACTAGCTGAATAGTGTTAACTATTCAGTGTTGAATCTGTTAACATCTGGAACAGACTACGTCGTCTAATATATAGACCCACTTTATCAGTGCATATATTTTAAATATATTTCTATGTCTATACATTTTATATATCTGTCTTTTCACCGTGTTTCTTAAATTGGGGAATATAACACAATAGAAATTCAATTTGGGTATACGTAGATTTTATCTTTCCTATGTACAGATTGCAAGTATCTGTCTGTTAACCGACCGTATTTTCAAGTTTCAAACATATCTCCGCCATTTT